>JBBPFP010541764.1:0-16553 GCA_037974795.1 Kaempferia galanga | reverse complement strand
TCAGTTTTCCGCATTTAGATTAGTAGTCAGTAACCCCGCTCTTAAGCCTAGTAGATAAGGGCGGGCGTTACAACCATAAACACGTGGGTTGCATCTCATGTTGCATGTACGAATTCAACAGTATGATTGTCTAAAGAAAGAGTGTGGTTGGATAACCAGCTAGGAATACACACTAGCATGGTACTGTGTAATTGAGACACGTATTCCTCCCACTTGATGATTCCTAACACCAAGTCTTCCCATTTGAATTGAAGTTTTATGCAGGTACAAGATGCGCCACCTAAAATTTCCACTGCAAGTTTGTCGTCGAGTGGCAGTGACAATTTCAAATTGCTTGTTCTCTTTAAAATCGCCGGTCGAGCAGATGCTTCACTATGAACCTCTTCCCTTCCCTTTGCTAATTCAGAAGCTCTCCAGCAGCAGAATTGTAGAACCTAATATAAACAAAATTTTAGTGAACCAGAAATTTTAAGGAACACCAGATTGGAGAAGAAGGAAAAGTAAACCGGCACTGGAAGAGCAGCACAAGAAATCAGGGCAGTGATCATGTGTAATGAGATAGTCCTTTAATAGAAAGGTTTACTTCCCCAATTACCTGCAAAGCATGTAGACTATTTAAGAATTCTTTGACAAGAACATCATCTCCCCTAGCAAGATACAATCTCCCATCAAGTAGCTCTAAAGGATCACATAATGAATTATCTGCTCTAGACTTTTCTTTTGGTGAAGAGAAATCATAACCAAGGAAGCTCACTCTAGCATGGCGCACATCAAAGCCTGACCCATCCTTCTGAAACCAATACATGGTACTAGATGCTGGCAAAGGTAGGAAGGAGTCAGGCTCATATTGTATTCTTTGAGAGAGGATATTGATAACCTTGGCATCCTCATCATGTGAGCAGTCACGCGTGAACCAAAGAGTTAAAGTCAGTCTTTCGCCATCAATTACCTGTAGCAGAATAAATGGATTGATCACATATAAATAATTTTGTATGGAGAGATAGAATGTTAACTATCTAAATGGACAAATAGTTCGATTCAGTTAACATTTTAACATATTATTATAGTGGATTCTGATGAATGGGAACAGGCGCTACTTGATCATCAGAAGGGAGCTCTTGAAACTTATTAGTACCTGTCCTGATCAGGAAATCTTATTGGAGTTAAAATTAGGCTGGTCTATGAACCAGGATCATCAGAAATAAGTAATTTGTGACTTAGTCATTGTTTTAAAGCACACGTTTGCAGAACACTTCGTAAATGATAGATAGAGATGAAACCATTAAAAAAAACCAATAAATCTAATTCTGTCAATTATAACCAACACACGGAATGTAGGTGGCATCTTTAGCTATTTGAGTTGTACTCAGGTCACAAGCTATCACATTATAATAATGCATTTGTTCGTGTCAGATTACACTAGTATTAGCATAGAAATTCAAAGAGAGGTGAACGAAAATTCCACAAAGTTTCCAATGTGGGAATATGTTTGCATCAATAATATGCATCAGTAGATAGAAAAATGAATAGAGAAAATAAAAGTAAATTTAGTTGCAATAACTATTGTATTTAGTTGCTGAAATGATTTTTATACATACCTCATCTACACAATGGATATTGCGTTCATCAGCTGTGTAGATCAGAACATCCTGAATATAATGGAGACTAATTACTTTAAAGGGCCACATTTGAAGAGTCGCTAATTGATAAGAACAATGCATTAAGATGGAAAATTGCAAAAGAGTAAAGGTAGTAAACATTAACAAATGAAATACCATTTCATAAAGAATTAAAACAATCTTAAGAATTGCTTACTCCGGCAATTGGTGCAACTGAAGAAGGTTCACTGTCTTTAAAATGAAATAGACCGCCTCTGAAATCCTTCTCATGATTATTCAAATAGCACACTGCCTATTTCAAGCAATTACCACCAGTTAATAATGTAACTCATTTTTAAACAAAGATTCAGAAACAGAAGTGAACACGGAAATCCAAAAGCAATACTAGGGAAAAAACAAGATTTTTCTTGCTTAAATCACAATTGTCCTTTGCCTTTTTATCCTTTGCCTTTTTATTTCATTATGTTGAAGAAGAATTAAATAAAAATATTTTTAATCATAAGAGCATCCACAGTGAGAACTAGAGTTGGGGACATTGAGAAATCACTGGGCATCCATTTCTCTCCAACGTGGCATTAAAAAGAAAAAAAAAAGTGAATTGAGCTGCAGCAGCAGGCGGTGGGCCCTCCCACACATACGCTGCTGCAAAAACCATTGTTTAGTTTTTTTTTGTTTTTTTTAAAATTGAATCTAATGTTCAATTTGATTATTTTTATTTTTTTAAAAAAATTGAATCTAACGATCAATTTGATCCGACATTTTTTAAACGTTGTGATCTAACGTTCAATTTTTAAAACGTTGGGCAATGGTTATTTTTCTCTTCAATATATATTTCATTTTTTCATTCATCTTTCAATAAAAAATCCACTCCGTCTCCAAAATTTAGAGAGAAATGGATAGGAATTTCGGTTATTATTTTGACAATTTGTTAAATTCTCTAAATATTGATGAAAATTCATGTGGAGAAAATTCTTGAGATCGTCCCAATCTACAACCTACACTATTTCCATTTCCCACGTAACACACACAAAATTTCCAACCTTTTCCATACCCACTACCATATTATCATAATTTCTAAAGTTATCCCAACTTTTCAAGTAGCAACCCTCAAGCTTCGTTTCATACATGCCCCCAGAATCTTAGCAGAATAACCAATATTTCATGTAAGCTCCATCTCATGGAATTAATCTGCTTTAATCGCTGGGTATTCAATCAAAGGAATCGAGAAGAGCTATGTTGATGCAAGTGACAGTGATAAAGGTATAGAAACATCTCATGCAATCCCTGATTCATAACTTCCTTCATTCTCATCTCAAATAGGTCTTGACAATATTATTTACGATCAAACAACTGAGACGAGGAACTAATCGGATGGAGATCATAGCAAGAGAATAGTGTAGACAATAGTAGATGATAAGCTCCTTACAGCAACCTACACAGTCATGAACAAAAATTCAGTAGTTGGTAATGTCTAGAAGAGTGAGTCTTTTTGGAAACGGATAGTGACATACTACAATACCAATCGAGATAAGGGAGCTAAAAAGAGAACTACAGATAAAGCAAAATCACATTGGGCTTCGGTGAAAAAGATCGTGAATAGATATAATAGATTCTACAATAAATGGTACAGTAATCGACCAAGTGGATAGAGTGACGAGGATTTGATGGTGTAGGCTCATGAAGAATATAAAAGTACTTTTAAATCTACTTTTCAATATGAATGTGTAGATGATTGTGAAAGATAGTTCGATGTACGCTCCCCAATTCTCAAAGCGATGGGCTACAAAGAAAGCAAGGACATTAGAATCATCAGGTGCGCATACTAACTCTTCAAATCCACAACTGTTGATGTGGATGATAGAGAAGCCCGATCTCGTCCAATTATACAAAAAGCAGCAAAGAGGAAAGGTAAAGAAAGAGTAGGCCTAATTGATGAATTGAATAAGGCTATGCAACCGTCAGTAACACATTTGAAGGAGTATAATAACATCAAGAAAGTTGATCAACTCATCCAAACACATCAACTCCTCGTAATGGATACACGAGGCATGATAGATGAACTTCATAACCATCTAGCGATATGCGAGCAATTGAAGAAAACATTGAACATGTAGTGAATTTTTATTTATTTTATTACTTAATTGTGGTTTTTAATTTCTATGGTTTATCATTCTATGTTTTATTAACGCGGTTTGTATTTCAGTATTTCAATTTCGAGTTTGTGAAACATTTATATTCGTGTACATTGTATTCTTTGTTAAAAAAATTTATATGCCTCCTTATGTTTAAATAAAATATTATTATTAAATTAATTATATTTAATAATTATCAAAATATAAATAAATATAATCAAAAAATATTTATGAAAATATTGATGAAATATATTAAATTAAAAATTGATAAGTATAATTAATTTTATTTAAATATAAAATTAGATGTAAATTAATAAAATGATAGTGGGGCTCATAAATATTTGGTTGATGAGATATTTGATAATGAAATTTAAGATATTTGAGAGAGATATTTGATAAGCGGGACCCATAAATATTTAGTTGAGGGATATTTAATTGTGGGATTTGGGATATTTGAGGAGTGAGATATTTGATTAATGATGTGGACGTGGGGACCACAAATATTTGGGAGAAATATCCCTAACCATTGTGGGTGCTCTAATTAGATGATGAAACTTAAATGTGAGATTGAGGGGCTTCTAGTTGGAAGCAAAAGAAATAATTTAGAATGATACTTGTGCTATGAGAAAAAGATGCTCCTAAACAGATTGGGTGTCAAGCGCCAGTTGAAGGTTGTTAGATATAAGTACCATGAATCAATACATAATGAGTTGAAAATTAGGCTTTTTCTGACATTGTAGGCTACTGTTCCCAACACTGTACATCTTTAGATCTAGGACAATTTATCATATGCAGCTAATGATAGTGCTCTTTCAAAAGAAAAGAATTAAAAAAGTATGCTAAATATCTTCTCTAAACCAAAATGACACCATAAAATCTAAACTAAAATATGCTACAACATCTGTGCAAAAGTCATATTTACATAGTATTAATGATTTTTCGATGAAATAAAATTGTATTATCAATTTCAACAAGTATTAAGAACATATGATATTTTCAGTATTCCATACACTTTCAAAGAAAATTAGGTATGCTCACCGCAAAGTCTCTTTGTCTTAGATAGGGCTTATTGTCATCACTATGCCATCCAATAGATGCACCCTTACACCAACTACAAACAATGAGGAAAAGAATTTATAAGTAAATTATTACCTAGTGGCATTTTGGTAATTAGCTTGATTTTAACAAGCATAAATAAACAATATAATATAGAATTTGTTACGCTTTACATACAAAAATGCACAACAACAAATACTCTGAGATAGCAATGGCTTTATGTGCCACCAACTATAGTTCATTTCGGTAACCAATTACATGCATGTGTTTGTACAATTTAGTGCCTATACCACAATTTAAAAAAGAAGGAAAGATTACCATAAGACATCAGTCTTTCATCAAGATTG
This sequence comes from Kaempferia galanga, assembly GCA_037974795.1. NCBI lineage: Eukaryota > Viridiplantae > Streptophyta > Magnoliopsida > Zingiberales > Zingiberaceae > Kaempferia > Kaempferia galanga. Next base: position 11,399 of record JBBPFP010541764.1, on the reverse strand, counting down.
AACCTGCAGATAAAACTATCAAATCTGATTTAGCTAAAATAAGTAGGTGTTTCATCTTCGTGTCCAATGGTTCCTGAGTTCATTAAGCTCATTATGCTAAAGCCAGTTGAAGAAAGTCATGAATATGAATAATTGGAAGTCTCATCATGAGAAGTACATCTAAAACATTTTACCATAGCATTGATCCACAAGCACATGACATCAGATGTAGAAAAACTGTTTATTTTTAACATTTCCATATTCCTGACCATTTTTATTAAAAAAATATATATGCAGTATGCAGTCAGCCCACGGTATTGCACATGCAGTATACAAGCACATATTTAAGGGCAAATGTGGTCCATATTAAAATTTATTGATATTCACAAAATATGCTTACATATAACAGAGTATACTAATCAAGCTACTTAAGCAATAATTCCATATAAAAAATATATGTAATCGTAGAAAAAAGAAATACATTATATAACAACCCATATTGATCAATAATGTGCAATGACATATATAAAATGTGCATATAGTTGAACGCATGGAAAGCAAGTATCAAAAGTAATCAGTTTGAGTGAACTACAGTTTCAGTTTGTTACTGTCCACATACACGGGCACATATGCAGTAGCCTATGTAACTTGGGTCTGCGAAGCCAATAGATTATTAGGAGGCCTTATGCCCCAGATGCAATGTGATCCCCTGCTGCAAAAGACCTACACAACAACTGCATTTTAATCATGTCCTAGCAGCACAAAGAAAAATATTTATTTGTCACATACTCTTAATATTATTAAGAGCACAAAATCTCATTGGTCAATACAGTGTCTTCCTAGATAGAGTGACGGGGACTCAAATTTGAAAGACATAATGAGCCCAATCCATCCTAGTTACCATATTTTCTCCATTATAAGCTTACTGTTAATTTCCCAATTTTCCTTGATCATATGGCCTCGTGCAAACTACTCATGACATCTGGAAGTTATGAACAACAAATAGGCAATGAATATTTGTTCAATGCTCCCATCTATCTCAGTGCAAGGAGGTTATGGATTACTACTATGGCCTATTTAACACATCCTACTCGGGAATGCTGATAGCCTGAGAAAATCAAAATTTACAATAAAATCTTCTAATCTGAGGCATATTGTCAAGACTTTGTTAGCCAACAAAGAGATGATTTGCTAGCTTCATCTTTTGATTCTTTGCCAGATTTTGCTAAGAACCAGAAAATAGCTCCTCCTGGTTCTAGACATCAAATCTCCTTTGGACAAAATATGGTTCATGCTTTTCTAGCAAACTCAATCATTAGAGAAGATGATGCTGACGGTTCTAGGATCACATGCAATGATGACAATCAAAAAGGAGAAACCTGATACCCTGCAGGTGGATACAACCTCCATGCAACTGCTGTTCTATGAAACTTCTCCTATGTCCAATATCAGACATAACTTGAACAACTCTGCTTCTGTACTTTTTGATGACAACCTGCACCTTGATCAAGATTTGGGCAAGTCATTGCATCCTATTGCTTCCTTCCATGGTTGAATGAATTGGACTTTATTGCTCCCATACAAGGTCTCCTCGTTGGAGAGTCCTCCAATATGGTGACAGTGAGACCATTTGGGAAAGTAGCTATTTATTTCAAAGAGAAATCAAGCAATTGGTCCAGACAGTGAGGGCCCTATCCCTAAACCACGAACGAATGCAAAACCCACGAGTGCCAAAGTCCCTAAAATCCCCATTGTTCCTTAGATTTGGTAAACCATTTCCATGGAAAAGGGACTGCCCTCCTCGTCAGTCCTGCAACTGAAAGGGTATCTACAACTTTCCAAGGAAATTGCAATGTCAAGCAACTCGAAGACACCATCTTCAAATTGCCACTTTTGATGGATTTGAATCCTCCTGATTTGAACCTGATGTAGCTTAAACCAAAGGGCTGGTAATTTCCAGCTGCTATCATCTATTTTTCTTTTTTAATCTTTGCTGCCAATGTCCAGCTTTGGCATGCAAAGTATGCCCTTTACTTTCAACATCTTGGTGTTTGAATGTTCAACAAGTAATAAGGAAATGGCTATTAGCTCCAAGAGATCTAATTTATGCAGAATCAGTTTCTTATTAGAATGGTCAGTGACTAACAAGGTTTTAGAAATGTCAACTAAGGATTTTGCATACTTGATCATAAATTGATGTTCATACAAGTTGTGGAACATACTGCTCTTGAAGATATACTTGCAGAATTCACTCCCTTTAGCAGGCTGTACATCAACTTAAACAAGTCATCCTTCATCTACATGGACTCTAAGGTGAGAAAGGAGAGGTGTTAGCTAGTTTGTTTGGATGTCTCTCAAATTCATCCAATTCCTTATGTGGTTCTCAATTGAAAACCATAGAATGATTACTAGATCCTGGTAATTCAGAAATTGGCCAAGAAGTTACATCCAAGGCAACAACCTTTAGTTTCTATGGCAGAACCTCATCAATAGCATTTTCAGTCACATATCCTCTTCTTATCAAACAAATGCATAACTTCTTCCTGAATGGGTGGTTAGAGATGTTAATAAACTTGGGAGAAATTTTCTTTGAAAACATCTGAAAACCCCTCTAGTGGTGAGAGAATTGGCAAGTTGGAACTTTGTTGCCAGATCTACAAAAGAGGAGGATCTAGAGATTTTACATTAACACAGCACAATTTTGCATTACTCATTTACTCTATAATTGGTGGAGGAGCTATGCTTGTCGTACCTACAAGTTCCCTTGATTTTTTTTTTCTTTCAGGCATTCCATTTAAGACTGAATCATTAAGTAATTTTTTAATATATTTGTTGTAAACTTTAGTTGCTGCTGGATCAGAATAATTGTTTGTTGACTCAGCGATTGACAATCCTGAGACTCGAAGCCACTTAATGCTTAATTCACCTCTTCCAATAGTGTGCCGTTGGGGTCAGATGAATTTTCCCTAAGAAACATCAACACCATCTAACTCGGAGACAAGGTATTAGAATTCACATGTCAATGTGTGCAAATGCAGTGGCCAGAGGTTCCTCTACAGGGAGAAAGAAGGATATTTGTCAGATGGGCAAAGGAGATTTATTGCTTGTTGTGCATTCTCAAGTCAATTCAAAGTGTTTTTGTCCTTAGCACAGCATAGATGTCTTACGACTTCACTTCACACTTTAATAAATCCTCTCAAAATTAGACAAAATTACACAATAGACAAGTCTTGAATTAGCTATTTCATTTCTCTAACCAAAGATAAATTACACATGAAGAATAATCCTTGAAATTGAGTGTCAAAAATACTGTATGAGACTATTACAGTCATGTGCCCGTATCCTTCCATAATATTTAGGCCTAAGCCCTTGAATCCTTAGAGCAATTATACTCTACATTCACAAGTATCTTCATAGATACTTATTGACTTGGTCCTTGATTCATCAAAAGCAATAACTTGCCTTCCTTTCAAAGAACAAATAAAAGTTCAAAGGATAAAAAGAGGGTGAGTTGTTTCTCTTAAAGAACCAAGGATCAAATGTTAAATATCAGTATCTACAAGGATCACTTGTGAATGTAGAGTATGTCACTCCAAGAACTCAAGAGTTTAATCCAAAATGGATATGAACATATGGCCATAATAGTGTAAGGTAACATTTCAGGAACCTGATTTACAGATCCCATTTTGTGTATCTTGTCTCTAGTTAGATAAGTAAATAGCTAGTTCAAGGTTTGTGTATTATGCAATTTCATCAAACTTTGAGATAATTTACTAAAGCATGGAGTTAACGTAAGATATCTATGCCTAGGCAAATGGACAAACAAAATCACCAAATGTCTGGCTTACTAAAGCGTAGATTCAAGTCACAAGAGATATATGCTTACAAAAAAGACAAAAAAAAAAATACAAATATAATTTTCAAGATTGCTTTGTTTTGAAACCAGTGTGAGAACATTAGATTTTCTCAAAAATAAAAAGGTTTTCAAAATCATAGAGAAGAAAAAGAGATCATAGAGCTCTTGGGATTTTCATGAAAACTTTAGTCTCTCATCTAAAATTTTACGGGAGATAGAGGCATTTAAATTTAGATTCTTACCAAAAGTAGTCTTGGCAAGGTATACTTGGTAGGGGCATTATATACTTTATATACCATAGAGTTGTACGTGAGGCACATGATGATGATATGTGTGCATCACAATAAGTGGGCGCATGATTGCACACTTGCTTGTGTTGAAAGCAATGTTGCATCTACATGTCGCACACAAGCACGCATAGCAAATGAGGCTTATGAGGCACACAAGAGGTGAAATGTGAAACTTTGTTGGCATCTTTTTACTTCACACAGACATTCTCATAAGTCAAGTTGAGGCACACATTCAATTTATCATCATCTAGGAAGTCTTTGTCGACCTCATTTCCTATGCAGGTCAATTGATTTGCTAACAAGACATGACGCCAACAGGTCTAATTTTGGCTCAAATGGCTCAACCAATTGACCGATTGTGTTTATGTTAACAAATGTGATCTACAACATCCAAGCATTGCAATGAGCTAGGATAAATGTGGATAGGTGAAGCTCAAGATACGAATTCTAACCAAAGGGTATATAATGGTCTATATAAGGGCTAACAGTGTGCTGACCTGTTGAGTAGAAGAATCATAACAAATTCAATTGTGAATTCATGACAAACAGCAACACTCCTCTCTCTCTAAGTTACGCCCTTCTTAATTGAATCGTACCTCTAACAATCGGATTTGTGCAATTCAATAGGTAGATTTTGGTAAGCTTATCTTCAAGATGAAGGAAAGAAAAGGATCCCACCTGATGAGGCCGGTGAACTCAACAAAGAGCTCAAATTCGCACCCAAATGTCTCCTCCACGGCATCCTTGAGGCGGTCGCGTAGAGGGAGGAAGGGAAGGATGAAGTGACCGCAGTTGGTGGCGGCGAGGTGGGGAAGCGTGGTGGAGAAGACGCTGGGCCTATAGCCCACAGTGCCGCTGCTCCGATGAATGAACTCAAGCTCCTAAACATCCACCCAGCGCAGATTACTTTTGCCCATAAAAGAAGGAAAGGGAAAATAAGAAAGAGGCGGAGAAGAAGAACCTTACAAAGCTCGAGGGAGAAGAAGCCATGAAGGAGACGACGAGGATTCTCCCTCGATAGGGCGGCCGCCATTGTTAAGCGAGATCTATTTGGAGAGCTCTTCTTAAATGCCCCCCGAAGTTATATTAATCACTTTTAGGATGCGATGATGGCCCAGACCGATATAAAAAAAATAGCCCCGCGATTAAATTCCGCCAATGCAGTTCTAGAATATTTTCTCTATTAGATAACTATTTTATTAAATTTAAATATCTACTTTTACCCTCTATAATACATTAACTTCTCTATAATTATCTTATTTTTATTTTTTATTATTTTTTCTCTCTATCTAATATCTACTTTTTCATTATCTAATTTATTCTATTTATGTTTTTTTTCTCTCCTAAATTAAATAATATTTTAATATTTAAAAAATAAATTTCATTCAGAAATACTATTCATGAAAGCTCAAACCCATAATATTTAGGTCACGACAACAACTTTAAGACTCCAGTAGCCGTATATAGCAATTAACTTTACAATAATATTAATTTTAATTAATATACTTTTTTTATTATATTTATATTTTTCTTAAAGACCTGAACTAATTTCCTCCTTGGCAATTATGAGATAAAGGTAAAATGAAATTCATAGTTGATAACGAATGTGGTCCAACAAATTGATTTCCAAAAACATATGAAAAACAAACAAGAGTAAATGTTACAAAAACAAAAAACAAACAAAACGCAGCAACAGAATATCTCATGAAATGTGTCCGAGTTCAAATTGATGCCTAGATCCAGAAAGTTAGAAGCATTTCCTGTGCACTATTGATGGCCCAGACTCATCGTACTCTGCTTTGGCAATCCACATCTGCAATTAAAATCAAACTGGATACGTCAGAAACTCTGTCCAATTTTAGACTAGAAAGAAGTGTTTCACCTGTTGGAAGGTGCTAAGTGATGCCAAGATGGAGCCTCCAATCCAAACACTGTACTTTCTCTCAGGAGGAGCTACCACTTTGATCTTCATGCTGCTTGGAGCCAAAGCCATGATCTCCTTGCTCATCCTGTCAGCAATGCCGTTGAACATAGTGGTTCCTCCACTGAGAACGATGTTTCCGTAGAGATCCTTCCTGATATCCACGTCGCACTTCATGATGGAGTTGTATGTAGTTTCATGAATGCCTGCAGCTTCCATCCCAATCAGGGATGGCTGGAAAAGGACCTCCGGGCAGCGGAACCTCTCGGCACCAATGGTGATCACCTGTCCATCAGGGAGTTCATAGGTCTTCTCTACTGATGAGCCACTCTTGGAAGTCTCCAGCTCTGTCTCGTAGTCAAGAGCAATGTATGAAAGCTTTTCCTTCATGTCCCGGACAATTTCACGCTCAGCAGTGGTAGTGAATGAGTAACCGCGCTCTGTTAGAATCTTCATGAGGTTGTCAGTGAGGTCGCGACCTGCTAAATCCAGACGAAGTATAGCATGCGGGAGCGCATAGCCTTCATAGATTGGCACTGTGTGGCTAACACCATCACCAGAATCCAGTACAATCCCTACACAAAATTTATCCAACAAAAATTGCATATCGCATGAATGGGAAAACATAAAGAAATTTGTTGCCAATTTAGTATAATTTTGTACCAGTTGTGCGTCCACTGGCATACAGCGAGAGGACTGCTTGGATAGCAACATACATCGCAGGAGCATTGAAGGTCTCAAACATGATTTGGGTCATCTTCTCACGATTAGCCTTTGGATTGAGAGGAGCCTCAGTGAGGAGAATTGGGTGTTCTTCCGGGGCTACTCTAAGCTCGTTGTAGAATGTATGATGCCATATCTTTTCCATGTCATCCCAATTGTTCACTATACCATGCTCGATAGGATACTTCAAGGTCAAAATACCTCGCTTCGATTGAGCCTCATCCCCAACATATGCATCTTTTTGGCCCATTCCAACCATCACACCTGTGTGGCGTGGACGACCTACAATGCTAGGGAAAACAGCCCTTGGAGCATCGTCACCGGCAAATCCAGCCTAACAAAGAGAAAAATAGCTATTCTTTTCATTTCTAAAGTAATTTTGTCTATTGGAGTGTTTTTAACTTGGAAACTACTAAAGCATAAGCTGCATATAAATAAGAATCTTAATTTACCTTAACCATTCCAGTGCCATTATCACAAACAAGAGGTTGAATATCCTCACCCTCAGCCATTGCTTATATAAAAGATTTCCTGTAAATAATGGATCATATTCACACATTCATCATTTCAACATTAATGGCCATCAGAAACTGTAAAACCATTAGAGATTGGTGGATACAAAAATCTAGTCTTGCTTTTTACTCCATTTTGTTCATTCTCCTTTTTCCTAACAAACAGTGACATAAGCTAAATGGCTATTGTAGATGCTGCAATAACCTATTGTCAAAACGAAAATAAATTCTTGCAAATGTTTTTCATTTTGATACGTCAATTTAATCAAACATCAGCGGCAGCATTGCCCAGGGTAATTACCAAAGATGTCACTTTTTAATTGAAAATTGTATAAAAAATGCATGATAGTTTGGAAATCCAAACCCCAAACCAGACAGCTTCAATATGAATCTACAGAAGCTGACAACCAACTCCCCAGTACAAATAATAATACACAAATGCCGATCTATTGAAATCCCACAAGCTTTACAGATCGCATTCTTCACGGAATTGAGATTTTACTGTACAAATTAAAGCAATCTGTATAGGCATTTCGATCCTAATTAAATAGAATAAACTAGAAACCCCCTTTCTGTCTCTCGCCAAAACAACTTTATCCCCTCCAAAAACACAACGGCGAATTGGCGAAAACGATAGAAAACATGTCGACAAACTGCATGGAAACCATAAGATTAGATGAATACCAAATGGAGGCAAGAAAAGGAGGACGATCGTGGAGTGCACACCCTCGCTGTTGCCTCTCGCCCTTCCTCTCGCCGGTTTCTTTCGATTTCTTTCCTTCCAGGAGTGACTTATAAAAGGAGAATGACCCGCAGGAAGCGGAGCATGCAGGCGTTCGCTCCGTGCCCCGCTGCTACCGCGCGGCAAGTTAGCAGCGGGCATCGGCACATCGCGACCCGAATTTTATGCGACGACCAACTGTACAACTATAATTGGTCTATGCCTCTATGGTGTGGTCTAGTATGCGTCAAACCTTGTCAAATTTGCATGTACTTGAACTTAGGAGTTTTGTCTTGTAAATGTTCTTCTGTGATAGCAACGAATATTTATATAAAACGAATATTAATATAACTAATGTTTATTCATGCATAACCTACTTTAAAAAATAACTTGAGTGAGTTTTTCATTTGAAATAATAATTTAATAAAAAAAATATTGAATCAAGTTCAACCATCTAAAAAAAATGATGGTCATTATATTCTTTAATTCCGTTATTATTTTACATAGGCATTAATTCGCTAAAATATCAATAGGATGTCACGTAGATAGAAGGTTGGTAAAATTGTCAACGTGGTTCCAAAAATAGGCTTAAAGCTAGATTTCTAACTCCCAATTTTTGCAAATCTTCTGGTTCTCAATCTCCCTTGGATTTCTGGACTCCTAACCTTCTTGGGTCTCCCAACTCCTGAGCACCTTAGGCTCCTATGCTCCTGACCTTTTTGGATCTCGAGTCCAAACTTCCATGGATCTCCTAGCTCACTAGATCCTCGGGCTTCCTATTTTCTCAATAATACGAGATTAAATATTAGAACAGAAAGAAAGTCTGTTATCCTTAAAAAAAAAGGTGACAACATGATTAAATCTTTTATTATTTAATGAAAAATCAGTGTAGAAATCGTAACTAAAGGAAAGAATTTACTAATTTTATTATTTTAAAAATATGATAACATAATTAAATCTGATATTATTTAAAAAATTATAATGACCACATCAAAAGAAAATGGAAGAGGACAAAAAAAAATTATGAACTAAAGAATCCCATTCAAAAAAACTCTTAATATTTTACTCTTACCTATTGTGATCCTCTAACTTGAGAGTTAAAATGGTTATGTCAGAAAACATTTGACCATCATTTTGACCCATGTTTTGTTGTTTATTTTTTTTTTCTGATTTTGTTGTCATCTTTGTGGACATCTAGTGACTGAGCTGCTATCGCTTGCACCTCTCGTAGTTGCTTCTGTGCTTCAGGGGAGATCGCTCATTGTTTCCTTTTCCCTGTTTAAAAAATGGTTTGTTTGATTGGCAACGGTTAGGAATTATTGTAGGCCTACCGTGTCATGACTTGTTATCCTTCCACCATTGAAAGTGGGCGGGCGTATTGCTCTATGAATCCAGCCTGATACAATTCCCTCCCCCCAGGCTAACCGGTTCCCAATCAACTTGGAACGGGCAAGCCACCTAGTCGACCGTGAGCCCACGCCTTAGAACTTGGTAGCAACATCCAAACCATTCATTGCCCCTGCTCAGGTTACAAACTGACGCAACCCAGTTCGGCGATGCAGACAGTTACAAAATCAAATATATATAAGAAATTTGAAAGACAATTTAACGATGTGGGACTAAAACACATCGTTTCTCTCTCGTATCTGCAAATGATTTTAAGAGGGGGGAGGGGAGGTAATTTAATATTTAAAGAAAGTCTGTTATCCTTTAAAAAAAGGTGATAACATGATTAAATCTTTTATTATTTAATGAATAATCTGTGTAGCAATCGTAACTAAAGGAAAGAACTTACTAATTTTATTGTTTTAAAAAAATGATAACATAATTAAATATAATATTATTTAAAAAATTATATAATGACCACATCAAAAGAAAATGGAAGAGGCCAAAAAATTATGAACTAAAGAATCCCATTAAAAAAAACTCTTAATATTTTATTCTTACCTATTGTGATCCTCTAACATTTGACCATCATTTGACCCATGTTTTATTTACTTTTTTTTTCTGATTTTGTTGCCATCTAGTGATTGAGCTGCTTTAGGGGAGATCACTCATACCGTGTCATGACTTGTTATCCTTCCACCGTTGAAGGTAGGCATGTGAATCCAGCCTGATACAATTCCCTCCCCATTTTGAACCGAGCAAACTAAGCCTACGCCCAAGCTAACCAGTTCTCAATCAACTTGGAACGGGCAGGCCACCTAGGCGACAGTGAGCCCACGCCTTAGAACTTGGTAGCAACATCCAAATCATTCATTGCTCCTGCTCAGGTTACAAACTGACGCAACCCAAAATCAAATATATATAAGAAATTTGAAAGACAATTTAACGATGTGGGACTAAAACACATCGTTTCTCTCGCATATATGCAAATGATTTTAAGAGGGGGGAGGGGAGGGAATTTAATATTGAAAGAAAGTCTGTTATCCTTAAAAAAAAAGATAATAACATGATTAAATCTTTTATTATTTAATGAATAATCAGTGTAGCAATCGTAACTAAAGGAAAGAACTTACTAATTTTATTATTTTAAAAAAATGATAACATAATTAACTCTGATATTATTTAAAAAAATTATATAATGACCGCATCAAAAGAAAATGGAAGAGGCCAAAAAATTATGAACTAAAGAATCTCATTAAAAAAACTCTCAATATTTTATTCTTACCTATTGTGATCCTCTAACATTTGACCATCATTTGACCCATGTTTTGTTGTTTACTTTTTTTCTGATTTTGTCGTCATCTTTGTGGGCATCTAGCACAGGGGAGATCGCTCATTGCTTCCTTTGTTTAAAAAATGGTTTGTTTGATTGGCAACGGTTCCAAGGAATTATTGTAGGCCTACCGTCTCATGACTTGTTATCCTTCCACCGTTGAAAGTGGGCGGGCGTATTGCTCTGTGAATCCAGCCTGATACAGTTCCCTCCCCATTATGAACCGAGTAAACTAAGCCTACGCCTAGGCTAACCGGTTCCCAATCAACTTGGAACGGACAGGCCACCTAGTCGACGGTGAGCCCACGCCTAAGAACTTGGTAGCAACATCCAAACCATTCATTGCCCCTACTCAGGTTACAAACTGACGCAACTCAATTCGGCGATGCAGGTAGTTACAAAATCAAATATATATAAGAAATTTGAAAGACAATTTAACGATGTGGGACTAAAACACATTGTTTCTCTCTCGTATCTACAAATGATTTTAAGAGGGGGGAGGGGAGGGAATTTAATATTTAAAGAAAGTCTGTTGTCCTTAGAAAAAAAAAGGTAATAACATAATTAAATCTTTTATTATTTAATGAATAATCAGTGTAGTAATCGTAACTAAAGGAAAGAACTTACTAATTTTATTATTTTAAAAAAATGATAACATAATTAACTCTGATATTATTT
>JBBPFP010540673.1:0-16555 GCA_037974795.1 Kaempferia galanga | reverse complement strand
AGTTTAAAAAGAAAGACTAAGTTTAAAAAGAAATATTAAGTCTAAAATGACTAAGTCTAACAAAAATATATATAATTTAACATTGCTATAAATAAATAATTCTAATATAAAATATAATCTAACATATCATACATTTAAATAGGAACAAAATAATACCGTTCTAATAAAAAATTAAAACTCGAGTTGAGATTTTAATTAAATCTGGATTAAAAGAATAAAAAATATTAACATGAATTAAAAAAAAGTAAAAGTTAATATAAAAATTATATATATATATTATAATATCCGCCAACGGTAAAAGAAATGAGGAAGATTCGAAGTGGGAGAGCTGCGGCAAAATCTGATAACAAAAGCCAAACGATCACGCAAAGAACCACCCGCTCCTCTCCCCTTAATGCCCCTACCAGTTTAATATAATATCAGAAACGCAACTGCCTTCTCTCCGGTTCGTCCGGGGGGCGTTCGGGGGCATTATTGTCCACTAAAATTATAAAATAAAAGGATTTAGATTCAAGGTATGGAGGAGAAGGAACAAGAACAGCACAACTCCGCCTCCTCTGTCGCTCTCGCCTCGCCTCGCGTCCTTCATCTCACCTCCCGCGGTAACAACCGCGGCCTCGGATTAAGGTTTGGTCTCTGGTCCGGTTGGAGGTTTCTTGAGGAGTTTTCTGGATATTTGGTCGAGGCCTGAGTGGTGGCGGAGCTCGGGACGTAGAGGGGCTGGATCTTGGCGGTGCAGGGAGGAGGAGGACTCCGGTGATGTGCAGGCCGAGTTTTATCTGTTCGTTTGCGTAGATTCTGGTGTCCTTTGGTCGAGGGTTTTGCGAGTGCATTTTCGATTGGATCCGGTTGCTGTTTTGCGCGGTGAGTCGGTAGCTTGGAGATTAATTGGGAGTGGGACTACGGGATCTGTAGAAAGGGCCGAGCAGAAAAATGCCGCTGAATTCCGTAAAATTCTGTTCTTTTTGACAGCTTGGGTAGAGTTGTACTTTGCCTGCGAGAAAGAAGGTTAAAAAAAGGGTGTCGTGAAGAAAACGGGAGCAGTGAAGAGAAAATAAGCAAATTTGGAGGAAAAAAATTGTTGAGAATTAAAGCTCTTAGCTGTAAAAATGCAGCAAGATCAGCGAAAGAAGGTACGCTTTCTTGATTCGTGCTTTGCGCGTTTATTCTAATTCTTCGTTGTTGCAAATTGGATCTGAGTCCTTGCCAGTCTTTGGTTCTTCTTTTTGTTCTCTTTGTTTTCTTTCAATATGCCAATTTCCTTCCGTCAGATTTCTCATGAGATCTATTTAATGTTTTTGTAATTACCAAAATCTGTCTGAGAGATGAAATTTAGTTTCGATCAATTTGGGTATTCACAGGAAGATCTTTACTTGTTTCCGTGAAATCTCTTTTTACTCAAACCGATAGCCAGTATTGATTCTATTTTAGGAAAATTCGGTGCGGACATTTGTCTTCAGTGTTCATCTGCAAAAAAAATCTTGTTTTTATCTGACGGTCAATCCAATCTCTCCTTAGAGTCGAGTGCAAGCAATTGTTGTTAATAAGCTCCAGGTTCCCTTTTGTTCATCGCTCTTCTTTATCGTGTTTATCATTGGTTAATGAACAAGATCTCTTGGATCCCATCTATAGACTTTAATCAAGAGCTTTAGAGGTTTATTCGTATTTCAATTTTTTTTTCTATCACTTATTTCATTTATTGGAAGAGGCTTCTCCCCTATTTTGTTTTATATCCGTTTATTCTGCTTGTCTTCTGCTTTAGGCTTCTGTTCCCAAGTAGTGATGGCTGATGATGATCCAAATTAGTGTTCAGTAAAAGTTTTTTGAGATGGTGGCTTTTTGCTGTTCCCGAGCATACACAAGTCTAAATTATCTCACTCAAAATGCTTTTCCATTGATTTTTTTTAGATGGATGAATTCAAAAAGAAAGAATAATGTTATATTAGATGCTTAAACTGATCTGGGCAATTTAAATTAGTGGGATTGGATAAATTTGAATTCCTTCCTCCTCTTTAGTGCTTCCAAGTAGACAAGAAAAAAAAACTGATAAGTTATTTCTTTTCCTTATTTTCTAATTTCTGTCCAAGTAAACACAACAGTCGTTTCCTGCATCAGCAGGTGCCAAATAAAGTTGATGCTCAAGGCATTTTGATGAGCATATGCGGTCCCACATTTGTTCCTTCTTTAGCTTATTATATAAGAAAGAACTTGCATGTAAAAGATAGATGGGCGACCCCAAGATGTCTATCTCTGTAATCTTAAAAGTATTTTTTTTTCTCATTATAATTACACTTAAATGCAAATTTAGCAAGTGACATATCTTGCTGACTCTTACCGTGAATTTTCATTTCAATCTTGTATTCTGCAGAACTCACCGGAGTTGGAGTTTTTTAGTGAGTATGGTGATGCTAGTAGATATAAAATTCAAGAGGTTATTGGCAAAGGTAGCTATGGAGTTGTCTGCTCAGCAATTGATGTGCTTACTGGTGAGAAGGTGGCAATCAAGAAGATTCATGATATTTTTGAACACATCTCTGATGCTGTTAGAATCTTACGTGAGATCAAACTTCTTCGCCTCCTACGACATCCTGATATAGTGGAGATTAAACACATAATGTTACCTCCATCAAGGAGGGATTTTAAAGATATTTATGTTGTTTTTGAGCTCATGGAATCAGATCTCCACCAAGTCATCAAGGCAAATGACGACTTAACAAAAGAACACTACCAATTTTTTCTCTATCAGCTTCTTCGTGCTTTAAAATACATCCACACAGGTAATATCTTATTCTATAAAGAATTATTCATCTAGAAAATTAGTGTGAATCAGTTATGCTTTTAATTGCTCTCTTTCTTTTGTTTTAAATTAGTAATACAAGTCCATCAAGTTATAGGTATTAGTTGTTGCACACTAGTAGAAAGTCAACACCAAGTTATGTCTATTGCTTGTAGATATTAATTTTGATAATTTAAAATTTTGAAGTTAGGAGTCACCCTCTCAACTACATATCCTTTTTTGGGGAAACATGGAGACATCTGCAATTCATAGGCACAACTCTCTAGTATATTCACATCTGGCTTGGCTAATAGTCATCTGCGAATTCATCACCTGAAGATTTAGTAGGTTAGCTTTCAAAAGGACTAAAACTACCTAATAGTTTTGGATAAAGTGGCTCGAGCAAGAGCTTAGGATTTGTCCATATGATTGTGTAGTTGTAGGATCTGGTGTGTACCCTAGAGTCAGTTTTACAAGAGCAAAGCCATTATTATTGTACAGACCAGGAGTTCAGTTACTTAAATCCATGGACTGTGCCATTAGATGATTTACGCATTGTTAGTCTTGTTCTCATGATCTTAGCATCAAAAGATATGGGACCTTTTCCATTTTATTTCAGAGGTACAATGGTTTTGTTTGCAAAGAAGAACTTCAAAGGAAAGGGTTTTTGCTATCTTTGTAAGCTCTGTGAAAATTTAGAGAGTTCTATATTTATCTCTTTGGACAATTAAAGGCAATTGTGCCCTGCTTGTTGATGTCTTAAGAGCTTCAGGAAAGTTCAGTGTAGGGTCTGCTCTGCTGTGTATATACTATTTACCAAAATGAAATCATTTTGACTTAGAACAAAAATCTCCATCTCCGATCTAATTTGTTGGTTCACAATGTTTCAGACATTGTAATATCTTCCCTTCAACACCCTATCCACAGTAGGAGTTACAAGCTTTAAGTAAAATCTGCCATGGCTTAGTTTTTTTGTTCAATATGACCACAATGATTATAGCTTTGTTTTGCATATGAATATAAGCACACTTATATTCAGAAGCTTTATTTTTTGTGTTTCCATGGTTGTATCATTTATGTGCAATAAATCGAAATCTTTATGTGCTAGTAGAAAGATTTAGTATGTCTTTTCATTGTTCAGCTAATCATTCTCTGAAATGCCCTAGTTGTTATATTTCTCTTTTTCATTTTGCTATGCTACTGACTGAAATGTTACATGCAGCTAATGTCTATCATCGTGATTTAAAGCCAAAGAACATACTAGCAAATGCAAACTGCAAACTGAAGATTTGTGATTTTGGATTAGCAAGAGTTGCATTCAGTGATACCCCAACAACAATCTTTTGGACGGTGTGTTGAAATTCCTTTTTTAATATCCTGTTAGTCTTGACTCTTTATATACCTAGTCTATCAACTAAAAGGTAAATTGTATGTTTATTTCTCTAAACCTCTAACATGCAACAGGATTATGTCGCAACGAGATGGTACAGAGCTCCAGAGTTATGTGGATCATTTTTTTCTAAGGTATTTACATATTTCTATACTAGATGGTTATTGTAGCATATTATAAAGAAAGTTGTAATTTGTCAATGGTTCTAATATGCAAACTACTTCCAAATACATGGCCATGCTGGATCAGACTATGTAGATCTACAGTTTTGTGTCACACACAACCTCTTTGTTTTTTACAAAAATGATATGCACCTAATTCTAGACTAATTGATTTTCAACCTGTTGTCCGGATCAGATTGTTGTGTGAACAAAAGCAGGGATTCAATGCACTCACTACCTAGACATATCTCCTGGAAATTCATTGGAAGTGAGCATGAGTGCAGAATTGCTTATGGTGATGTAGGAGATCTACTCTTTGGGCGAATAGAAACAAGCGGTGGGTGGTGTTGGACAAATTGAGAATGGTTCAGTAGGTGTTCAAAATTAAAGGAATTGGGTGAGTGCTAGATCTAGGCATCACGAGCTTGCCTAGGTGGGGGCGGAAGAGCAGTGGCCAACAACATTGAAGGGCAAGCTGCAAGAACTTGGCTAGGGAATACACTCACGAGGGTTGGATGTGGGAAAAAACATAATTGAGAGATGAGGGGGAGGCCACAAAATACCTATTAGAAAATCCTAATCTTAAAAGTGTAGCTGTGACATCACGTCATAATTTGTGAAAGATAAAACTCTACTGCTTGTTACATTGATTAGAAACACTTGTATAGTATTTATATGACTAGTTTATGGAATATGACATGGTAGCTTCATTTGAATCCATATGTTTGGTTTATTGGAATAATATAAGTAATACTAAGATATAGTTGTGCAATATAGTGCATATTGACTAACGCACCTTGCCTATTGGTTCATTTGACCCAATAGTGTGCCCAATTTGCATAACCTAATCGATCTACTTAGTCTACCCAACCTATTAGTTTGTCCTATCCAATTGATTTGCTGAATTCAGTTGACATGTCTCACCGATTAATCCACCTAATGTGCCCAATCTGGCCAACCCTTTTGATTTGATCGACGCTCACTATGTCTGCCCTACTTGTGTTAGTCGCCTCTCCCAACCCATCTAATCCACTTAATTTGTTGCCCTTCTTGGCCCATCTATGTTCCCCAACCCAAACTGAATCACATAGCTCACCTATTTTGCCTTGGTTGTCTAATTTGCCTATGTTGCTCGGTCCCTTCTCGTTCATAATGTCTATTCTTTGAGATTTGAATAGAGTGATAATAGGTACTCTTTAGAGAATGTAATTGAGGACAAGATATCCATGATAAAGAGTGAGAAATTGCTAAGTAGGATGACTAGAAAATCAGACTTTAATGAAAATTAATATTCCAAGTTCATTTTTTAACAAACATAGGAATATATTCCATAGAAATTCATGGAAAAAAGAATAGCTCTCATACAAACCAAATACACCACAATACCTTTAATAACTGCCAAGGCAAAATGACAAGTTAGTGAACAGTATGATGTGTGAATCTTACTGAGACTCAAACACCATTTCCAAAGTTGACTCGAAGCTTGATGATGAAGGCTTTCAATAATGTGATGCAGTCTTGACACTACTGTTGTTGGAGTATCCACGTACTGGGCTTCTTTCTAGTATTGACGCAAAACAATAAAGAAGATATTACAAGGAATGGTAAGTCAAAATGTCATACATTGTGCCTTCATACATCAAGCCACTATCAGAATGCAAAGATGGCTCTTTGTTTTAGAAAATTACTAATTTTTATTTGATCATTGAGGATCAACTATATGGAAAACTAATCGAATTTGTTTTGGAATTAATTGAACTTTATAGTTACGTTTACAGTGTATCAGCATTTATATCATGTTGTTCATCATAAATTTAGGCTTTTGTAAGGGACAGGGAAATTGGATGTTAGCTTAGTAGAGTAATGAACTAAGGATTGTTATCTTCTGAGGATTCTTCTGTTATCAGACATCTCTATCTCTAGAATTGGGAAACAGGTATTTTTTTTTTCAAAAAAACAAAAAAAGGTTATTTAGCAGTCTACACTTAGTTTAGTGGGTTTACCCTGAATGCTAGAGGGACATTATAGTTTATATGCTATAACAGTGCTTGTTCAGGAATTATTTTGAACACCTATCTATGCTGAAATATGATTGACTAGAGGTACTTGTGATGGGTTTGTTCCTTATCTTTCAGTTTACATTGTTGAGCTGTTACTCTTTTTTTTTTTTTTGAAAAATATTTTCTTTGTTATGCAGTATACTCCTGCTATTGATATTTGGAGCATTGGTTGCATATTTGCTGAGGTATTGACAGGCAAGCCTCTCTTCCCTGGCAAAAATGTAGTCCATCAGTTGGATTTGATGACAGATCTTCTGGGGATACCTTCCTTGGATACAATTTCTCGGGTATAATGGCTAATTATAACTTCGCATTAACTGATGTGGTTCAAAAATTTTGAAACATGCCTCATTTTGAATGTTCCGTCTTTCTAAACCAGGTACGGAATGAGAAGGCAAGGAGGTATTTGAGCAGTATGAGGAAAAAACAACCTGTGCCATTTGCACAGAAGTTCCCCAATGCAGATCCTTTGGCATTGAAACTTCTCGGGAAGCTATTGGCATTTGACCCTAAGGACCGACCAACTGCTGAAGAGGTAAGCTCTTCCGATTAAATTAACATTTCTTTGTTTAATATCCACCCTCCAGTATTCTTCCTCACACTTTTGCATGTTATTTGTCAGGCATTAGCTGATCCATATTTCAAAAATCTTGCCAAAGTAGAGAGGGAACCATCATGCCAACCGATCACAAAAATGGAGTTTGAGTTTGAGCGTAGAAGATTGACTAAAGAGGACATACGGGAACTTATATTTCGAGAGATTTTAGAGTATCATCCTCAGTTACTGAAAGACTACATCAATGGAACTGAAAGAGCAAATTTCTTGTATCCTAGGTTAATATCTTATATCCACTACTCTACAGTATTTGTTCATATCTCTGACATTTCATTCTTGCTTATCCTCTTTATCTATGCAGTGCTATCGATCAGTTTAGGAAGCAGTTCGCTTACCTTGAGGAGAATGGTGGTAAAAATGGGGCTGTAATCCCATTGGACAGAAAACATGTTTCTCTCCCTAGGTACTTTTTCATTTTAGTCTGGTTTTGAACCTTATGATTTCGTTTTCATTCATGTATGTGGACATCCTTTCATATACTTTCATGGTTCAGAGGAATATATGTCCAGTCGCCATGCATTTTCGGAGAAGTGCCATATTTTTTAGATCATAATTTTGCAAGTTTAGTTAGACGATAAGTTTCAGAAAAAGGAAAACTTCAGCTCCATGGAGTGTAAAGAATCTGATTCTATAAGCATTTGCACAAGACAAGAATATTCTTGGAAAACCTAGTATCAACATAATTACTTTGAGGAGTTGTTCTAGATATGCTTTTGTTACACTGTTTCATTGGATGCTTTTACATTTCTTCTGCCTCCTCTTAGATCAACAGTGATCCATTCCTCGACTGTTCCTCCGGTGGAACAAACAAATATGGGCTTTTCGAGAGAGAGGCAAGGAGTCAATGAGGCGTGCAAGAGTGCTCAGGATACCAAAGGGTCATCTGAAGGTGTGGCAAAGGCTTTGCAGGCAACACAAAGGATTCCAACAGGTAATTGCTTAGATCCAAGTTGACCCTATAATGGTGATGTTGTTGCACTCTAAAAATCTAGTTTTGTGCTGTGTTTTCTCAGCTAGACCAGGGAAGGTTGTCGGTCCTGTCATGCCTTGGGAAAATGTAACCATGACAACAGATGCCTATGATCACCGACAATATAGTAGGAATCCTGTTCTTCCACCACAACCAGGTGTCTGTCCAACATATTGTTTCCATAGTACTAGTACTGCAGGCAGGTTGGCATCAATGACCGACGAAAGTGAATCCATATGCCATAAGCCACCACAACCATGTTTGCCCAATAAGATCGCACCGGAGATTGCTCTCAACATGAGAGCCTCCCCATTTTATCTCATGGGGACGACAAAGGCTGAGCAGCCGGCTGAGAGCCACACGATGGAGGCAAATCTTTTGCATGTGAATTCCCCCTACAACGGGATTGCCGCAGGAGCCGGCTCCGGTCCCCATAGAAAAGTCGGCACAGTTCAGTTTGGCACGACAAGGATGTATTAGGCAGAGACCACTGACAACTATACGACGGGCAGGGAAATGAACGGAGCAATGAAGAATTCAAATGCTTTAGGGGCGGCCACTAGGAAGACAATTGCATCTGTGGCTAATTCGACTACATTCATAGTAGACATGTGCATTTCTTAGTGTAAAAGAGAACAGTAAATAGGATCTAGTGAAAGTGTTCGTCTTGTGTTTACAAGTTACAGCAGGGAAATTGATTTAGGGAATTATTTAACTTTTATTTCTACCGGGTGTTCGATTTGCTAGACCTGTACATATACGTTGCTGGGTATTGTTAGTTGAGAAGTTTGGATTCTTCCTGTGGTGTGTAGAAGTGTTCCCTCAACTATAGAATCATCAACTGTGACCAACTTTACCTTGATGTATAATATTGAGCATTCCGAAACTGTATTAATTAGGTGCACTGGAGCTGCAAGAACCTGGAGATTGTCTATTTGTCTCTGTTTGTAATTAATGTTCAGTCTAGGGAGTGCAAATGAATCGAGCGTGTTCGTAAGCCTTTTTAAACTGGTTCATAAAATATTCGTATTTAAAATTATTAAATTTAAATTGAACTTGGAGATAAGTGTTTTTTAGTCAAATTTGAACTTATAATATTTCATTCGATTACACTATGTTAATTTAAATATATCTAAATAATTCCAATCAAATTTGAATTCAAATTATTTTAAATTATAGTTTGATTAGGCTCGAATTAAAATTTAAATCAAATTTAATTTTTATCGAGCTCGAATTAAAATTATATATATTTTTTAAATTTCAAATCAAATCCAAATATCATACATTTTTCAAGCTCAAACTTCGATATGCTCAATTACCCAGCTAGTTGAGCTGTTTTATGGAAAATACATTTTGGAAGTATTGGTTCAATAAGTAATAATACAATGGTTAGAGAAATAAATTTCTTAAATTTTAAAATAAGTGTACGATATAATTATAAGTCATAAATATATGGCTAGAGAAATAAAAAATTTATTTTATTTTTTTAATTATTTGCTTTATATATATATATATATATATATATATATATATATCTTAGCTCTTTCTGGCAACCAGACATGAAATTGCAATGGCCTTAATTTTTTGTGACTTACAAGAACAAATTTTAGACCAGAAGGAAAATGAACAAAACTTATTCAAGTACCAAAAACAAGCCTACAAGTACTCTCACAGCTGAGGCCTTATAAAACAAACAAAAAATTTTCACTTTATGTCAGCCAACCTTGTTAATTGAATTCAACTGTCAAAATATACCCAAAATTATTACACAGCGACAGCGGTATTCACATCATTATCATCATCGACACAAGTAGAAAAGGACCAATAATTCAACAATAATTGGATCGAAGTGAAACCGTGTGAATTTGTTTCTCAAAAGTAATTTTAAAAAAAAAAGTCAAAGAAAGCAATCTAGTAACGAGAGATTGGCACTTGTGCCTCAACTCCCTGACCTTTCTGATTTATGTACAAGTCTAAGGCAGCTAATCATAACATCTCACCAAATTTGCCATGAGTTGAGGATCTAAATGGACTTCCCATTTCACTGAAGCGAGCAGAATAGATCAGTTCGTTTGAATGGTCAAATCTCAGTGGCCACCATCGCCGCATTTGCTCACAAGGATGGTGGACGGCGAAAGGAATCCTCCTCTCTTTCTAAATAGAGTTGGTGAGTAAACATCTCATATGGGGCTTGCTTTAAGACCCTGCAGTGACAAGGTTCAGAGATTGTAAAACAAATCCAAACAATAACTGATCAAACAATAGGAGAAAGGTAAATAAGTCTTGTGTTACCATTTTAAATTCATTGGAAGTAATGTTAAGGAAAAAAGGAAAATAAATCATCGTCATTGAGCTGTATGGCGTCGACTATGAATCCCTTCTCTCACGATCCTTCATCCTTACCAATGAGATTTTCTTATTTCCACATTCTCTATTTGATGTTAGTATACAGTAGATGCTTAGTAGTTCGAGGTATCATGTCCCTTGTTCCTGTTGGGGAAACTTGAGTATTGGTAAATTGATAGGAGAGAGTATCAAGGCAAAAGGGGAAAAAAAACTCCTAAATTGAGTAGTACTCATGAGCCTTTACATTAGAGTAGAGGTAACCCCCATATTGTATAGGAGGGTTATCTTAGTTGCATGTCATAATAATAACATGGAGGAGGATAGAGTGACAAATATTCTCTCTTAAGTTGATTCCCCATCTTATTATTCAGTGTAATATATGGTTCCCCCCTTGGTAGATCATTGCATATCTACTAGTGGGAGGAGCATTAGCATAACTTGGGGTCAGCCAGTGCGATCTAAGTCCTCATTTAGGTTAATGTTTCCTGCTTGTTTTTCCTATGGTATTTTCCTTGTGCACTATTAAAAAGGATGAAAAATAATTACCAAGAGAAATTAATATGTTGTTTTCAAAAAGGGGAGAAATTTAAAGTTAGTTCATGCATGATGAAACAAGGGCTAAAGATAAATGGATTGAAGTTAATTAACATACTTATTATTTGGTTAAAGTTGCTTTCTTCTTATTCACTTTGATGGATATATATATAGCTGATACTCATGGGGGGGGAAATTTCAGAAACCACTGTATTTCGTTTTACTTTGCTTGTTCGTTTAAGATGACCACAATTGCTTATTTCTCTCATACTTATTTACCCTTGAAATGGATTCCATACTCAAAACTGTTCTTGAATCCAATCATGGATTTTGTGGGCTTCCGCCCAATTCTCATTAAGTGGATCGTATGTTGTTCACTTATGTATTTACGTGGAGGATGCAGGTCGTTCACCTCTTATATACATACATATGATCCAATTCGTATTGGGTAGATTGTGGGTCTCTTCTATATACAATGCATCCTTTTCTCATGGATTGTGAATCGTTCAATCTTTATATACTATTTGATGCATCCTATATCCAATGGCTTATAGGTTGTTCACCCTTATATAATGCATCCTATATCGGACATGTTGCAATCTGTCCGTACTTAATAATATATACTAATTTTTAGATAAAAAATAACAACAACCAAACCTAATCCCACTAGATGGGATCGGCTTAGATTAAAACATTAGAAATGATGAAACTACTAAAGAGAAGTAACAATAGATTGATGGTTATTTAATAAATAAATAAAGTGTACTTACCCCGCAAAATATTTTCGTTGTCTTTTATGAGATATTATATCATGAACATATTCTATTACCCCACTTTGCACTTGTATATGTTCACGACCCACTTATCATTTGACCATTAGATTAACAGACTTGAAGCAATCTTTCAAGGTGGTTGGATTTCTGTTTCAGGTTTATCATAATGAGAGGTTTCCAACAGCCTATGTTGGAGATGGGTTATTAGGTGGCGTTTGATTGGTGGATTTAGGAATGAGGGAATGGAATGATAGTAAAAGATAGTGTTTGGATTGTGGGTTTGGGAATGATAATTTGGAAATGATTTCCAGATATATGGGAATCACTAAACCCATAGAACTTGGTGGGTTTCATTTCCATTCTCATTCTCATTCCTCCTTACTATCATACTCATAGTCATTCCAGTCATTTAATCAAACGCCACCTTAATGTTCTTTTATTTTATTTATGCATTTTCCTTTAGTGTATTTCCCATTTGTCAGTATGAACCCAGTTGTATTCATCAGCATGGGTCAAATTATGTTAGTCGGCATGAGTTGTTAAACATTGTTTCTGCATGTTTTTACTTATTTAATAAAATTTTCAACATTCATTATTATTTAACTGTGTATTCAATGGGTGGCTATTACAAGGTTATAGTGCAGCAAGGATATTTTATGAGCGAAGACCCTATCCCTTGTATAGGGGTTTGAGCCCTTCGGTCATGACAGAAATTCAAGGTAAATGTCCATTAAATGGAGTACAATGAAAAGAAAAGGTCTATGATGAGAATTAGATATCACCTTATTCTGCAACGATGTTACCGTATCCCTCCATTGTGGATTTTGAGCAGCTGAATCTCTCCCTCTGATAAAAGTTACCACGGTTGATTGTGGTGTTCTATGAGTATAATTGACATGTGAAGGCGGCATTTCTCTCATGACCCATAAGACAAAGCCCGAGGGTACTGATGAACCTGAAAGAAATTTTAGAATATCACTTGCAGGAACTAGAGAAATGAGGAAGCAAATCGGACTTTGCAAGAGACAGCAGTTTTATAACATAATTAACCAGAAACATTTTGACAAATCATGTTGCACCATTATTATGTCAGATAATTTTTAAAAAATAATAATAATAATTTATATGACTTAAAATTAGTTAACCTTTCTTAAAACCAATCATAGACATAAAAAATAGAAATTGATTTATTTGGTACAAAGGACAACTATGTCATGTTTTCATCTTGTCAAGTCATATGGTACTGTGTCAATTCCCGATTCTGTTTTGCAATTCATGTTTCAACAGGTGTTCGTGGGATGTTTGTGACATATTATTATCGATATATGTGTAATACATAAAAAGCCCAAGTTAGCTAGCAAAATCATGTATCGACACTCATCCACTTAAAGTGATTAAAAGATGTCATATAGTAAATCTCACTACCATGCAAGGAATTGTGACCAACCAAAAAAAAGTGCACCTGTGTGGTACACACATTAACAATGAGGCCTATCACAAATAAAACCATCCGGTACTTTGATATAGGATAAAACTGATAAGCATTGGTTGTGTGTGCTTATGTAAGTTGCAACAGTTAATTTTATTTTGTTTCAGTTCTAATTTTTATCCAAAAGGTATATTGTGAGCATACCTATGAAGTAGTAGAGAAAAACAAAAACTGAACTGATTAGGTTCTCTGAATCTTGTGGGTGCCAATGTGAAAGCATCTCCAACTGCAAAGAAATATGTAAATACTAGTGTGTGATTGATGTCTGTTGCACTTATTTAATAGAACGATTTAACAATTAACAATAACATACTGGTACAGTAGTAGCAACAGCTAGAACAGCAGATGATGTGAAACACAGAACAGTTACAACTGCCAAACTTGCAACCTGCATATATAACCAGGCACAGTAATCTTGAGAAGTTTATCAAATCGCCAACTGAAGCATAATGAAACGTCATTTTACAGGTAGCAAATCTAAGGACCTATAAAGATGATTCAATCAAATGGTTTGGTAAGAAAATTCAAAAGTTAAAAGTTCATAATATAATATATAGTTCAATAGTCACTGTTTGAAATTTCAGCATTGAGTACTACAATCTGGAAACACAAGCAGAAATATATAACGAAGAAAAGAAGTGAGAAATGACCTAATAGTTCACATAACCACCGGAACAGGATCTGGGAACATGATCAGACAATAGAATATTGTTGATATCATCTATATGGGCATATTGCATTGTCGGAATCACAACCAGTCCATATGAGAAAAATCCAACGAGAAAAATGCAACAAAAATATAAAATTGCCATATAACACATTTTTAGGATTTAATCATTATATTTTAAACATCTGGAAATGCCATCTAACATTTATTTACTCCACATATATGTGACTGAAGATATATCAAATAATAAGTTATAAGCAACATTCAGTATGATAAAACCTAAAGCTATATCATGCTCCCCAAATGATTATGAATGTATTGTCATTTCTTTGGGTAGATTCAGATTTAAAAAATTATTTATTTCATACAAGTCATAAAGTATAATGGCATTATGATGGGAGATCCAAGTGGCCATGATACATACCAATGGCAGAGTTGTGGGGGTAATTGAGTGGTGTTAAGCTGGAGATATCCACTAGTATTCTCTGTACACTCCAATCAAGATAATTGATCTTAGTCGGATGGATTTATCCATTCCCACTCAAGAGATTTCCTTTAGCAGGCCAGTCCCGACAAGCGACTTGATGGAGTTTATTGGCTCAGAGAGAAGCAGGCAGATGGGTGCTGAGATGGTTTGGAGGTGGGAGAAGGATGCGCGCTTCTCAGTAAAATAGGCTTATCTCATGATCCTTGGTGGTGGCTGGTTTTCTCTGATGGTGAGGTTGGTTTGGTATTCCTTCTTGCCAATCAAAATCAAGGTAATGATTTGGTTACTTCTTCATGATCAATTCAATAATAGTACAAAGCTAAAAATGAAAAGGGTCCATCCAGAGTAATATTCATGTGTGTTATGTGAAAGCTCTGTTGTAGAAACAAGAACACATTTGTCAACCGCAAGAGCAGGTTGGGATTTGATTTGGCAGGGTCTTCTCTGTCAGACACATAGCTCCTCCAACAACCGAGGGCCGGGTAGAGGCTGGCATGCACTTGGAAGGGAGGAATCAACGAGTCTTCAATACGTTTGTGGGGTTTAGTTGACACAATGTAATGTTATTTTCCAATCAGTCAGTAAGGATGTGAGCAATATGCTCTGATTTTTGGATTGAAATGCTTGAGCTGTGGATGGTGCGCCAGATCATGCAAAAGGTCATAAACAAAAATTGGGTGAGGATAGGAAGCTAGTCAGGCAATCACTCTTACCTTTTTGTTTCATGTGCATCTTGTGAAGACCTCCTGTGTTAGTGTTCAAGAAATCCTGTGTAAACTGCTGTGTATTTTTATCATCAATGATATCTGGTGTAATAATTCGTCACAACAAAATCTTTTCTCAAAAATTTATAATTTATTATGATTTGAAGGGGCGAAAATGAACTAACAAGTTATGCACGCAGAAACAACTATCTTGACATACTAATTTTCACCTTCTTTGTTTCAATAATAAACTACATTAGGAAACTTAAGGCTTAACAAATAACTGGTGAGTTATCCTCAATACTTGTACCCACCCTTTCTGCTGATTTTGAAACCTAAGTGAACCTCTTTGCTCATTAGACAGTTTCATAAACAATGCAAATGTGCAGACCTAAGTAGGAGTTTTTATTTTACATACCTTCCACATTTCAGTAGATGCCATTTCCGAACGTACTTTGCTCATCTTTGTAAACAACAGAGTCCCTGACATGATCAAGAAAAATCATAAAACATATGAACATGAAAATGTGCCTTCCAAAAGCAATGTTTCAATGTTTATCCATAGGTGATATAGAATGATGGTGACTTTTATAATGCATCATATGAGAAAGGAACAGGAAAAGTAAAATAGAAAACCTCCTATGGGCATGCTAATATAGAAAATTGTCAAAGCCCACAAGCACATAAATTCAGAGCCAAATTAACAAGTCACTGAGAATAGTGTTCAATAGAATGTCATACTTCCACTGTTATGGTTGAATGTGCAACAGTCCTACTGAAGTAAACGTTCTATCAGCTATTAGATTTTTCATGCTGGCAAATTAGAGGCGTCTTATCACTTAGGATTGAAATATGTATTGTCAATCATTAACAAGGTAAATGTTATGATCCTAGTAGGCATCACACAGGCAAGTTGTACCCACTGTTATAGTTGAAAGATAAACAGTTATTACCAAGGTAAATGTTTTACTTCTCATAGGCATCTCAGCTAGAAGGCTATCATACAAAAATATCCAAAGATCTTTCAAATAATACCTTATTTTTCGATCAATAGAAATTTACATCATGATCAGGACAATAAGAAACAACTTTGTTACCCACTCCTATCTAACGAGGGATAGAAAACTTAGCTGGAATTCTATTTTTATCATTACTTACATTTTCTCTCCTATCTTCACCTGACAATCTATGGAGTTATCATCCACAACATACAATAGAGTAATTCTTTAGGACAACTCAGTTCTATGCAGTATGATTTCTCAATTAGTTAGCACAGCCAATCATCCACATTGGTCCAAATTACAAAGTCAAAAAAGGAAGCAATGACAAGCCCAATGGAAATTTGAAATAAACTTGAGTAATGAGATTTCCAGGCAGACTGCCCACACTAAACGCCACCCTTATATATATTAATGGCAAATCATTAATGGCAAAATCAATTTATTAATGGCAGATCAATTATTAATGGCAAATCATTAATGGCAGAATCAGTTTATTAACGGCAAATCAATTATTATAATTTGGCAGAAATTATGACGGAGAATATTTCGAGATCTAATTTGTGTATTAGCTGTATATATTC
>JBBPFP010537408.1:0-16569 GCA_037974795.1 Kaempferia galanga | reverse complement strand
ATCTAGTTATTAACGTTTGCTTAGAAGATTTCCATGAAATGGCTGCACCTCCCAGAGTGAATACATATCCACTCGTAAACTTAGAGTCTTTTATGTCAGATATCCAGCTCGCATCATTGTATCTTTCAATTATAATGCAGTCCATATTCACGAGTATACCATAAGCACCTAAGTACTCATGTTATCCTTTCCAATGCTTAACACCTGGATTACTCGTATATCTACTCAGTTTACTTACTGCGTAGCCTAAGTCTAGTCGTGCACAATTCATCAAGTAACTGTCAATCCTCGAGAGTACTTTAACTGAGGGATACTTTATCCTTAATTCTTCGATAGATGTTGACTCGTATCTATTGGAGTTCATACCAATGTATTATCACCCTTGGTAAATTTCTTAAAAATCTTATCAACGAAATGAGACTGACTACGAACAAGTCTTTCTGCTATTCTAAAAATTTTTATTCCTAGAATTATATCAGCTAAATCCATGTCTTTCATGTTAAAACTTGAGTTCAACATGTCTTTAGTGGATTTGAGTATCTTATCATTGCTCCTAATAATAAATATGTCATCTACATAAAGGCACAAGATGATATAGTCATTCTTTATAACTTTCATGTAAACATATTTATCACATTTATTAATTTTGAATTTATATTTCTTTATGATATTGTTAAATTTTTCATGTCACTGTTTTGATGCTTGTTTCAAGCCATATAATGACTTCACCAATCTACAAACCTTATTTTTCTGTCCTGACATAGAAAACCATTCAGGTGGTTCCATATAAATTTTCTCTTTTAAATCCCTGTTTAGAATGGTTGTCTTTATCCATCTGATGTATTTCTATTTTTTATAGCGCGACAATAGCCAACAAAAACTCTAATAGAAGTTATTCTCGACACCGGAGAATACATATCAAAGTAATCAAGGTCTTCTCGTTGTCGGTATCCTTTAATTACCAATCTGGTCTTGTACTTATCAAACGTACCATCTGATTTCATTTTCTTCTTGAAGATCAACTTGCAACCTAATGGTTTACTTCCCAGAGGAAGATCTATAAGTTCCCAAGTGTGATTTTGCAAGATAGAGTCTATCTTTAGATGTAATTGCCTCTTTCCGGTGAGGTCCATCCAAAGAACTTACTGCTTTTGAGTAACTTTGAGGCTCACTTTCCAATATGAAATTGATAAAATCTGTTTCGTAGATTTTTTCCACCAAAGCTCTTTTACTTCGTCTGAGCTTAACCTTAATTGGATCATCATCTTCTTCTTCCTCTTGTGTTTCTAATGTCAGTTGAGGGACTTGCTTCCTCTTGGATCTTATATGGAAATACATACTCAAAGAACGATGCATTTTTTGATTTTATTATCGAGTTTTTATGTATATATGGTATTTGTGACTTATACACTAAAAACCGATATGCACTACTATTATGCGCAGCTCCAATAAATATACAATCAACAGTTTTTGGTCCTATTTTAATCCTTTTCGGATTAAGCACCAAAACTTTGGCAAAACACCCCACATTCGTAATTATTTGTAGGACGATTGCCATCCATTCCATAACTCATAAGGGTTCTTATTTATTTTCTTCTGGGGCTCCTTATTTAAAAGTTAATTAGCTGTTAACACAACTTCCCTCCACATAAACTTTGGTAATACAGAGCTCAATAGAAAAACATTCATTATCTGCTCAAGAGTGTCATTCTTTCACTTAGCAATTCCATTTTGCTGAGGATTATAAGGAGTTGTTTCGTGTCTGATTGAATGGTGGTACACATTCACTGCCTCGGCCACTTTGAACCACCTGAATCTTTTTATTAAGTTGGTTTTCAACCCCATTCTCATAGAGAACAAATTTCTATATAGCTTCATCCATACTTTTAAGAAGATACACAACAGTATTTTGTGTTATCATCTACAAAAGTGATGAAGTATTTATTCCCATCATATGTCAGTGTACCTTTGAGCTCGCATATGTCTGTGTGAATTAAGTTAAGTGGTTCGCTACTCTTTTCAACATGTTGAAAGGATGACCTTGTCATTTTCGCTTCAACACAAATTTTATACTAGTGTTTCGGGTCAAGGTGGAATATTAGTATGCTTTGTATGTTAATTAATCTAAGCAACACATCATAATTAACATGTCCCAGTCTACTACCAAGGCACAATCACGAAAACTCAAGCATATAAACAGAAGTGTTTGTAGTTTTATTAATTTTAGACGTAATTGTCATTACACTAAGCTTAAACAACCCATTAATTACATAATTATTTCCTAAAAATATTTCATTTTCAGACAAAACAACTCTGTCAGACTCAAAAATAATGCGAACATCATGTTTGCTTAACAGTGATCTGAACTTTAAATTCTTCCGAATCTCCGAAACATACAATAATTGTTAAGAGTTAACTCCTTGTCTGAGTTCAATTTTAACACCACTTTTCTTTGCCTATGAACAGTTTCTCTTCATCTTTGATTTCTTCAAAGTTATAGAGTAGCTCTTTATTGCAGCAGATATGTTTTGTGGCACCAGTATCGATCCACCATTACAGCGGGTTTGAACCCACCAGGTTCAATTCGGAGACCACGGCGCAGATGTCGACCATTTTTGGTCCCTCGTTCAGGTGGGCCTCCTGCTTCTTTTTCGGCTTTCTGTATTTCGAAGATTTGTGACTCACTCTGTCATAGTTGAAGCACTTCCTAGAGAATTTCTTCTAGTTTATGCCTCCTCTAGGTCCCATCTTAGAAGACTTGGAATTCTTTCGCTTTGAGTTTTGAACGTGCTTGCCCACGTTGACTTTTATAATAGCCTGAGAGAATAACTTTCTCTCATAACTCTTGTTGTCTTCCTCAATTTGAAGTCTAACAATGAGTTCTTCCACATTTATCTCCTTCCGCTTGTGCTTTAGTTAGTTCTTAAAGTCCTTTCAATTGGGGGGCAGCTTTTCAATGACTGTTGCCACCTTAAAGGTTTCACTTAGAACCATTCGTTCCGAGTGGATCTCGTGTAGAATCTCTCTTGAAGCTCCTGGACTTGGTTGATCACCGTATTGGAGTCCAAGAAATGATCCATAATGAATTTCTTAGCCCCCGCATCTTCCATCTTGTACTTCTTGTCTAAGGACTCCTTGGTTATTCTCTTCGTACTGTATACAGTGTATAACGAGTCAGCAAGGCAGTTGAGGATATAATTTCGGTAAAGGAACTTAGAATGAATCCATGCTCCACTACACTGACGGTATATAGATCAGCATGCTTGGGAGGGTCTTCGGTTAAGAACCAAACCAAATTGAGCGTGGCCAAGTAGAAGAGCATCTTCTGTTGCCACATCTTGAAGTTCAACTGAGTAAACTTCTCTAGTCTTTCCCTATAATTGATTTGAACATTACCATTCGATGCGGAGGAAACCTTCACATAATGAGTTTGTTGCACCTCAACACTTTCTGTGGACATCTCAACAAAATAGAGTCTGTTTCAAGATTATTGGACAATCTGTTGCTGGAGATATTGGAGAACATTACTGAATTGAAATTACACAAAATCAGTTCTGACTTATCTGTTGAGATAAGCTGAGCGAATAATCTCAAGCTGCCAACGGGACTGGTTCTGACAAGCTTCCGATGGTTCGAGTTGCAGAGTCAATATGGTGCGTAGCCAAATCGGGAGTGATCGCCGAGTCGGGAAGCGGAGTTGCCGAGTTGGGAAAGGAATTTGCCGAGGAAGATGTCGAGGCATGCGTTCAACGTAATTTCCTTGAAACAGATTCACTCCATTTCCAACTGTGCTTCTAGGTTCTCTCGGGTCGTCTATTTCATACAACGGCAAAACCACTCACACAACCAAGCACTAGTTGTTCGTGGTGAACTGAGGATGCACCTGAGTGCTATCACGAGTAGTTAAGCTGAGCGGATGCACAACTGAGAGAAAAGAATCAGGGAATGAAGGTGGACGAATTCTTTTGCAATTGCTCTCGCTTTCGCTTATCTTTCTCTTCTCTATTCTTTGCTTAAGATCTAGCATCTTTGTATAGGAGCTCTCACTATGCCTGTAATGAATGACCAATCTATGGTCATTTAATGCTGGATTTAATTCGCCTTTAATGGTTTAATATCTTCATTAATGTCGAAACGTTACCGAATCATTATTAATGAGTTTAATATCATCATTAATGTTGAGGCATTATGAAATAACCATAAAGAATTTAATGTTGTCATTAATGTCGAGGTGTTACGGAGTCACCGTTAATTTCATATTAATGCTTTCATTACACTCTTGAGCAGGCAGCAAAAAGATATTCATGTGGCAAAACGTTAGTTCATTCTTTTGGGCAAATTTTATCTTGACCGATCCAACATTCGACGCGCACAAATTGTGCTCGCACATGAGTCAACTTGGTTCAATACAAATCCGGACCCTAGATTTGGACCCCCTACGCACCCACGCTTGAAAGAGAACCTCTCGCATTCACAACATCAATGCATGTGTCGTAATTTAACTAACAATAAAACCCAGAAACTCACAATATGAACTAAAAACTCATGCTCTTTCTCTCTTTATTTCATTCACATTTCCAACCAATTCTTGCCATCAGCATCTATATTAGTAGAATTGTGTAGTTCAGTGCTTTAACTTGGCTATACGGAGGAGTCGTCGATTGAAGGATCTACTCTACTAATTCTCCATATTTATCATTGTTCATGGACAATTGCAGGACCCTCTAGAAAAATCATGCTGCTTCAAGAAACCCAAATGAAACTCATATCATGATTGCTACAGGGACCGGAGTTGCTCCTTTCCGTGGATACCTTCGCCGCATGTTCATGGAGGATGTAACTTCCTCGTATAAGTTTGGTGGCCTGTCATGGCTCTTCTTAGGGGTTGCAAACTCTGACAACCTTCTCTGATCAACAGCTATGTTAAAAACTACCCCGACAACTTCAGGTAGCTGAACCATTCCTTGAACTACATATCCATTCTGAATTAACTCCAATTCTTTAGTTAGGTATGACAAGGCACTCAGCAGGGAGCAGAAGAACAAGAGTGGCGAAAAGATGTAATTCAAGACAAGATTGAGGAATTCTGTGACGAAATCTCCAAGCTTTTAGACAAAGGCGCACACATGTACTTCTGTGGTTTGAAGGGAATGATGCCTGGAATTCAAGATACACTAAAGAGAGTCGCAGAGCAGAGAGGCGAGAGTTGGGAGGCCAAGCTCTCCCAGCTGAAGAAGAACAAACAATGGCACGTTGAGGTTTACTAGGCAAAGTTAATTCAAATTCTCATTGTTGCCTAAAACATAGGAACACATATTTCATCTATTAGCAAACTAATTGTCTAGATTTATGAGAGAGACCCTTTGATGTGGGGAGGAATAAGGTTATTCGGGGGATCAATTTGTACTTCAAGTTCATGAAGTCTTGTATTCTGATTAATTAGAGAAATTTTTAAATTTGCCAATTCCTAAGTAATGTCTAACTTGTCTTAATTATATTCAACCTCATCTTTATGTGAATCGGGTATTTTGGACTACCTGACTCTTGCATGTTATCGAGTCAAATTGGGTTAGTCTCAATCCATAACAAAAACTATAAGGTACATTTGGTGGAGAGTTATTATTGATAACCTTCCTTATCTATTTAAGGTTATCAATAAAAATCTTATTTGATTTAAGTATTTAATGATTCCCAAGTCGTGATACATACCTGACACATTAGCAATTTAGACATACAACACATAATCAAAAAATCTCATAAAAGTGAAGCTTTTTTTCGGTTCAGGAGTTAACGAAATTTTTTAATCAGAATTACCTTCCAATATTTACTTTTTGAGACAAAAATAACTTACAAATTTATCAAATCACAATCCACCCCTTATAATCAAATCTAAAATTTCCCAACTCACAAAAAAAACCTAACTACAATCCTCTCGTGGCATTCCTCTTCTCGCGGCGATCTCACGCAGATCTTACGGCCTTCCTCCCTCTTATGGCGATCTTACGACAATCCTCCCTCTCACAGTGATCTCATGGCGATCTCGTGGTGTTCCCCACTCTCGTGAGGGCTTTTCAACTCGCGAAGAACCCTATCAGCTTTCCCCCCTCGTGAAGAATCCTAGAGGCTTTCCCCCCTCGAAAGGCGTCCCACTCGTGAGCATTCCCTACTCGCTGGAAAATGTATGATCTTCAACCCTATTAATACGTACCTTAGACTTTTGCTTATGCATAATACAGTATAATGATAATGCTTAATAGATGCCAGAATAGTGCCCAAGTGTGCTTGAATGTTCCTATGCAATGATAACTTTCTTTACTGTTTTTTTTAACAATATATATGGTGTCCAAGTGTGTTTGAATATTTCGGTCTTTCTCTTGTTTTCTTTTCATGACAATCAAATTTGATTCTGTCAGTTCAATATAGTATGTTTGAATGTTCTGATCTTATTCTGTTTTTTCTTATCATGGCAATCAAATTTGTTTTTTTTTCCAATAGTAACATGGATTTCTACACTAAGAATTTAATAAATAAATGATCAAACTGAATCCTAATCCTTCCTTTAAGCTTCTCTTAGTTTTTTTTATTGTCAACTGATCAGTCTGATTTTTGTTTTTGAATTTGGATGATGCTGTGTTACGACCTTTGGTCGATCTTTGCTTTGACAAAGCAACTGTACTTTTGATGATTGTCAGTCCAGTGCTTCCTTTTGCTTATGTGCTTCTGTTAATTTATTTCTTTCATTTCAAATTAATATAAATTCTTAAAATATTTGACCAATTATTCTAAATTGTAGTTTGGCGGTTTATTCAAGTTCTTACTAGTTTGTGATAATCTAGGAGATTTCTTATTGCAATTGATGTAGGGTCATCTTTGCCTATTTATTTTATCTTAGATATTAATTGGTAAATTTTAGTTTTTGTCTCTACAGATTCTCTTCATCATAGTTGGTTATTGTTATTTGCTTTCCATACACTTCCAATGTCAAAAATAACTAATTGTTTGTAAGTCAAATGAATGTGTATGGATTGAGGGCTTGCGTTTAAAGAAGACTTGAATTGATATTGTTCTTATTTGCCTTCAGATTAATGGTTCACTTACATGGAGGGCAATAAAGGATCTGATGGCAAGGGGAGCTAAGGATGGTATCTGTGCACTCAAGCCAACAAATCTACACTAGAGCCACCAATACTTGACAACTTTCTTATTTTTAGTTCACTAGGGACTGAAACATGTTTTCGTTTATCGTTAGATGTTTTTCGTCATCATCTTATGATGTTGCTGTTCTAGAGTGAAACTCATCTTACATATCGTTATTTTCCAAAAGCTGAATGTTACCGAACAGGATGAAGCCAAATTCCTGTGATCTTTTATTCTTTTTTGGGTATTATTCTATCTAAAAGTTTAATGTTTAAGCAACTAAAACTCATCAAGATAAAATTTATAAATCAATTATATTTATTAATTTTATATATTATCAATCTATTATTATTTAATAAATTTTAAATTATAGATGATATATGTATGGAAAAAATTTTATAATAAAAATTTTATTTTATATTATAAAATATAGAGGAAAGTTAAAAAAAATGTTAAAAAAACATAGAGTTTAAAAATATATATATAAAGTTTAAAAAGAAAATAATAATAATAATAATACAGTAAAATATTAAACTAGATTATTTTACTAAAACATTTAAATAAATAAATTTTTATTGTATTATAAACCAATTAACATTAGGTTATATTTTATTTTTTATAATCTTAATTAATTATGTGATTATTATAATTATATAACTAAGATTATATACAATAACTTAATTAAATACACCCTAGAGGTTTGAACTCTAGCTCAATCTTATTACAGTTGGTTTTTCTATATTTTTTGTTTAAATAAATTATTTTTATTATATATTTATAAATAATCTTATATATTTTTTAAAGAAAATAAACTAGTGTATTATTCGATGAACTAAAAGGTCTCGCCGTTGACGCGGGCCCACTCTTGCTAACCAATAGGAGCAAGATAAAATAATGACGTATGGTACTTCCAGCATGTTAGGAGCACTGTGCTAGGAGAAAACAACGTTTACCCACACACATACTCCCCACATGATTTGACACGCGATGTTACCCCACTCCTTTTTCCAAGAGTGTGACAGCTATGTTTTCGAATAGGAAGTAAAAAAAATCGTTCCTCCATTTTCTGATCAAACTTGAACAGCTGGCTATAAATATGCGGTGATGTCACGATCGTTCAAACTCCACCATCCGTTGTCATCTCCAGCGACCTTCTTCCGTTCCCAAATCTCAATTGCCATCCGTCGCCTCGACTCGCATCGCTTCCTGAGAAATCCTAGCCCAGGTGCCGCCGTCTCCCTTCGAATTTCTTCTATTTCTGCCTCGTATTCCCTCGATCGGGTTCTCTTCCGGGGAGCCCCTGCGCTGCGATTTCGTATAGGGTTTTGATTTCGGCGTCGTTCCGGTGGAATCCACCTATTTTTAGCTGTTTATTAAGGGAGCGTGAATTGATTATAGTTTTTTTTTCGATTCCATATTTTGGTGTGGATCTTGTGTGTGAAGTCGTTTTTTCTAGTCCTGTATTCGTCTTCGGTGTTTCTTCTCCTGGTTTTGGTCGTATTTATGGAATTTTGATATTTGATTCTTTTTGATGCAGTGGTAGTCGACGGGCGATTGATCTCTTACGTCTGCTGGTGGATGATTGAGATTTCGTTCGCGCGGCTGGAAAATTGCTAGTCCTAGGAGGGCTGGCTTCATTAACTCAACCACGGCTCCGAGAAAAGAATACCGTCCTTTAGATCGTAGGGGAAGACCATGCTTTCAGCACTTTCCTAAGTTTTTGCTTGCCTCCCCTTCTTTCCACGGCGGCAGGGGTGCCCTACCTTCAGCTGGGGGGCATCCTTCGGATCTTACGTTCCTTGCTGGTGGCGGGCAATCTGATCTGCACTATATCTTAGTGTGTAGTTTCTGATATTTAGTTCTGGTTAAGCTTTTCTAGCTGGACGGTTATGGCCCCAGTTGGACATGTTGAAAGTGAATGTACGCTTCAGCGGGAGAGCACAAGAACTGAGTGGTGTAAATGCCATCAAGTGCCTAATTGTTAGCTTTTTTCACTCAACTAACTTCTTCGTGCATTAATTACTTCCCACCCCTTTTTGCTTTCTTTCTTCTCTGTTGCTTTGATCTGTCATTTGTAATTTAGGATAAACTCCACCCTCTAATTGGGAATTTGTTATTTATATTCTAGTAATTTTTGTTACGCTTTGGATACAACCGAGTAGTTTAAGTTGAAACAGTAGAAGAAAATTGAAGGCATAAGCAAAGCCTTGATAATATTAAGTCTGTATCGTTTTACAATTATTATTGTAGAAATTCACATGTAACCTGCTTCATATGTTTTTTCACACCCACAGAATTCCCCTACTGTTTTCTTTATTTTAATAATTTTTCTAGTGACTGTTGAGGTGATTAATGCATGAAAGTTTTTTTTATGATAAAAAAATCTATTTTAATTTGGGTATTGCTACTGAAGTTGTTGTTTGAATAGAAATTGAAATATTTCTGAACGAGATTTACATTCTGATTTCACTAAATGGTGAATTGTTTACTTCATACTACATACATCTGGTTTTAACGAATTGCTGGTTCTGTTCCAATTTGACATTGCTAATATGCTTTTCCTAATTTTCTGTTTGATATCTATTTCTTGATAATATAATTGCACAAGCATGTCTTCATTTTTAAAAATCTAACTAGCTGAAGTACACTGCAGCTTCTGTAAAATATATTCCTATCAGCTTAGACAATTAAGATTGCTTGAATACTGGCCAAGGCCAAGAAAATCATCTCAAAAGGGATGAAACATTGTAGTAATACAACATAAAACAAAATAAAAGGATAAGGAGGGACGAATAAATGCAACTTAGAATACGTATCTGGCATCACTGAGTTACATGAACCTAGCAACTGTTAAGATTTACACACAAACATAGACTGCATGACTAGCCATGGTTTAGTCACAATGATTAACTAACACACAGAAAGCTGTGCTCTTTGATTAAATTTTTGATTAGATAGTAGTGCCAACTTGATTAAACTTCAAGATACTTTTGATTATTTTCCACATGATAAGTTTCATGCATATAGTAGGCTGCCATATTTTAATTAAAGCTCTAAAGCCTGCGTAGGCTATGTTTGTGTTTGACATGTTTTACCTGAATTTATTTTTGTTACTAAAACTAGTAAATACTTTTTACAAGACTTATAATCATTTTGAATTTTTCAGGCATTACGAATGTCTATCATCTTGGTAAATCTGTACAAGATGATGATGTTTTAGGTGACTTGCCATGCTCTGAGGCAAGAAGTCATAGTCTATTGGACATTCTTCTCCTTTCTCAGGTATATCTGCAAAGTGAGCTTGTTTTCTTCTTCTTTAAGTCCTTGTATATATTAAGTTATTGAAATGCTAACCATGAACGTCTAGTGGGAGGATCATGCCTTGAAGGGAAATCTTAGATATGATGTCAGCACTTGTCAAATGAAGGTCCCTTTTCCAACTGATTGTTGCACTTAATGTCTTATTATTGATCCATTGAATATCTTTTAATGCTTTTTGCAGATGGTTTCTGGTGTAAAGAAGTTCATTGCTCAGCTGAATGAAAATTGGAACTTAAATACCCTTATAGACTTTGAGAAGAAAAGCTTTCAAGCCCGTGGGCCTTACTGCTTTAGTGATGTTAAACCTCACAGGGAGGATTTACTAATTTGTGTGACTTTCGGAGAAAAGGAGGGTTCTGAACTTGTTTCATCATCTATCTTACCTAAAGATGGAGTTTTAGTTATTGCAAACGTAAGCACTTCTTTAGAGTAGTCCACGCTTCCAAGGTTATGGATTAACTTATATAAATTATTCTTATCCGTAATTAATCTCTTTTTGAAGGCAAATCCTGTGGAATATGGCCACATATTCTTGGTGCCATATGATGTCCATAAGATGCCTCAGCTCTTAGAGAAGAAAGTTCTTGGATTGATGACACAAATTGCGGCTGAAGTAGCCAATTCCTCTTTTCATATCTTTGTGGATTATGATGGTTCTGAAAGTATGGATCATAGAGGTTTTCAGGTGATTTTCTTTACAGTTAGTTCTTTTGTTCCTTGATTTTATTTGGTATTTGCAATCTCTTAAATTCTGTTGTTACTATTCTCCAGCAATTAGCATTGTGGTAGATGCGGTTTGATTAGTTTGTTCATAGCATTGTAGATTTACTCGTGTCATTTAGTGTTCATGGTAGGAATTATCAGTTATCATACAAGTGGAGATTACGGTAACTTGAGGAAATAACTTGTGTATATCAGTAAGTTCACCCTTATTTCAAGAAAGCATTACAAAAATAGGCTGTATTGTATGCAATTTGGGATATGTTCACTTTTCGTTGGTATTGCATTTAATTGTGGCATTTTTCTGTGTCGGTACCTCATAGTCCTCTAGTTCACGTTTTTCTTTCACTGGAGCTCTTCACAATAGAACTTATATATATAGAGAAAAATATCCCTATTCATTTTATATTAGAATTGTACATTGTTTTGAGGTGCGATTTCTGGTCTTCCAGTCATGGCTACCCTACTCAATTCCTTTATTTGTGAAATCTAGGACTTCACCAATATATTAAA
The DNA here is from genome assembly GCA_037974795.1 of Kaempferia galanga. NCBI lineage: Eukaryota > Viridiplantae > Streptophyta > Magnoliopsida > Zingiberales > Zingiberaceae > Kaempferia > Kaempferia galanga. The sequence goes on along the minus strand of JBBPFP010537408.1, from coordinate 4,878 downwards.
ATCAAGCATTTCGCTTTGATTATCTTTGAGCTATTAATACTGTTGTGTGGCACAACAATCTGTGAGCTATATGAGTATTCGTATGCAAACCTCTATATTGCTTTAGACTATAATGTATGCCATAGACAATCTGCGAACTATGAATATTCCTATGTAAAGATAGTGTGGACTTTTTGTGGGTGGTGATGGAATATATTATAACTAGGGTAGCTGTATAGAACCTTTGACATCTATCTATGCAAAACTTAGAGTGGTTAATCACCCAATACCTAAAGGTAACTCATTGTATGCGAATGGTTGGGTTGCTCTGAAACTACCGCTTAAATTTTGTAAGCTGCACTGAGGGATAACAATGGGATAAACAGGGAACTTATGAGATAAATTATTGTTCTTTGTCCCCGCATTGCAACATCTTTTGCGAGTTGGGTCAAGGTTGAACAATAAGATATATATGAAAACTATAAAATATGTATATTATAAATTTGCTTCATGCGGGTCAAGTAGGGCAAGTGAGTAAGGGCACAAAAGCTTTATTTTATACCTGCCCTACCTCACATGTGCGAGTGTTACTTTATTTTTTTAATCTCATATGCTCCCAATTTAAGTTACATGGCAATCTTAATCGGGATGGGTAGAGTGGTTGTGGTATTGACAAAGTCAAGAAGTTTAAGTGAAAAATGTTACAAATTTCTGATTATATATTGGACTGCTGTTTGGGCTGCTTCAGCAACGCTGTTGCCCCAGCTTACCCTAATCACTGCTCAAGCTGGCTTGGTGACCATCTTACACTCATTTCACCCTGCTTTGCTTTCCTTTCCTTTGTTCTTATTTTTCTTCCTCAATATTCTATTTGTCTTTTCGATTGTTATCCTCTGCAAACTGTATCTGACTGTTCTTCCATGACTTTTTTTTTAAGCACAAGAAACTAGTGTCCTTTTCCTGTTTATGAAATGGTGCTCTTGGAGCTGTTTGTCATCTATAAAATGTTCTGTAGTGCTTAAATTGTCCTGAGCAGTAGCTCTCTCTTCTTAACACCAGTCATTTACCTTTTTACATGTTTGAACAGGCGAGCTACTTTGCAGACCCTTTACCTGTGGAGCTTCTTCCCAGCATCCCTGTGTATGGTAATTTGCTTTCAACAGGTATATATCTCGGTGAAGTAGCAGACTATGCTTTGAAAGCTTTAGTCTTTATGAGCAAGAATTTCAACAAAACAGTCCAAGTAGTTGGAGAAATATGTGCTTACTTGTGCGACAACCGTACTTCATTCAGTCTGCTCATCTCCGACTGCGGCAAAAAGGTGTTTTTGTTTCCTCAGGTGATAATTTCTTATCTTCCCCATTATGAGAATTATTTACAATAATGTAGGTCACTATACCATGCCATCAATGCAGGTTCGTGCACCATTTAGGTACCAACTTTCTGCCTGGGAATGTGGAGGGTATTTCGTCTATGATACACAATCTGATTTCAACCATGTCACTGAGTCGGATATATGCAGCCTTCTCGCCTCCGTGTCGCTTGATGCTCACAATTTCGAAACTCTCAAGCAACAATGCTGTACTGCTGTATCCAAGTTAATGGTTTGAATCTCCCTCCGCGCTCAACTATGGTTCAACTTCTACTCTCTTATCTTTCCTAGTTCATCGAGTGAAATACTGTGTCTAAAACAAATGATTGAGAATTGCTAGTGAGCATAAAACATATTGTATGCCGCTGTCACTCTTCTATCGTAAGCCTGTGTAATAGGGATGTAAAACCCGAAGTCAGTTCTCCTTGCTGCTTGGCACAAATATATCCTTCCAAGTCGTCAAACTGTATTTGGCTGCTGTTAAACGGCTGGTGCAAATGCAGAACTAGTGACAATTTTTCTCTCTTTCCGGAGACAGGCGGAGTCACATGAGTACAGACCGGAGCGAAGTCTCACTGTGAGGACCTTGCACCTCTCATGTCCTTTCTCTTTCAAGGCGAGAAAGTTTGCTCGAATCTGTCTTATCCTATGCTGTGAGTCTTGTGCCATGATATTTGTGAATGCCTTCTGCTGACGCTGTATCGCGCTCACTGCTACATCAGGACGAGAAGCTCAAAAGCAGCCTGATTGAGAGAAAGGGTCAGAGAAATAATTTAAGAGCATTTGAGCTCCAGTCTCTTATTACTCTCTCGGCTCGCATCATGTAGAAAGCCACTCGGTTTAATTATTTATCATTGCCAAAAGATCATAGTCTGGTTCGCCATAATCACTTTGGGTCACTCGTTTGCTGGCGCATTTATTGCTTGAATGGCAGCTCCACCCTTCTTTCCACTCCTATGTCCTGTTGACCTTCCTGCTGGTGGGAGAAGGAACGAGAGGATGGAGAGGGAGAGCAGGCAGAGATTAAGAGAGTAGGGATTCTGTCTGTGGCCAGGGTACTCTTGCCTACGACCACTCGGATCAAATAAAACAAGGAGCTATTCCAGAAATTATTGTCGGGCACTGCCCCACATCGAACTCCCATCCATGCTGCAAGCCCGTCGTGTGTGCCCCCGCCGGACACCATTGGCCATTGCTTTCTCTTTACGAACTGGAGAAGAGTTTCTAGTTATTGCACTTTCTCTTTACGCACTGGAGAAGAGTTCATAGTTATTGCACCCCTTTCGCCCAACCTTCAGTCGATGAGTTTCAGCGGATGAATCACTCTGTCAATAATTATAGCGGCTCCTCCCTGCCCACTGTCCTCTGGGAAAAACAAGGAGCATTTTACAATTCGAACTCTTCTTTACTCCCTTGTGAAATTTACTGGACACGGGCCCAGTGCCATCCTTCTGATTTGAGAGGGAATCCAATGCACTCCCACCCGAGAACCTTTTGAAACCATCAAGCAACCACCCTGCCTCTGACTTAACTCGCTCGGATCAAACAAAAACCGTCCCATCTTGGGGACACAATCATCAACGAGAATCTTTCTCAAACTTCGAGCTCATTTCTTATCTTTGACCGATTATTTTTATCTTGATGATTATTCAACTCTTCGACTAACTCATGAATATCTTTATGACACCAATTTCTATGGGTTAAACTAATCTAATCTAGAATCAAATTCAAAGGTCTCCTCCCACAGTCCCATTGAACAATTATATCCATCCATGTCGACAAATAGCGTTCTCATCTCACTATCACGTGCTAAAAGATCACTCTAGTAGCAAAATGAAGTGAACAGAGAAAATGATAGGAATCATCCTCTTGAGCCCAGTGCTTTACCGCCCCCTCGATTATTGTTGGGTTAAAAAGGATGCCTTGTTTTTTTGAAATCATCAAGATCGTTCCATTTTAATTGTTATCCTCATGACCCCACTGTTTTACTGCCCTATCAATTATTATTGGGCTAAAAAGAATGCCTCATATTTTTGAAATTATTGAGATCGTTCCATTTTAATCTATCATCCTCAGGAGCCCAATGCTTTACCCCGATTATTATTGGGCTAAAAGGATGCCTCATATTTTTGAAATCATCGAGATCGTTCAATTTTAATTTTGTTTGTGATGGGTATTCGGTGTATAATTATCCAATTCCTGTACACTATAATATTTTTATAATTATCGCTCTTATATTTTCCACTTAAATCCTTAATCAAAGGCGTGTTGAACCTGAGGCGCATTGTTATAGTTATGGTTGAATTATAGTACTCAAATTGAATTATGAGATGCGTAATGAAGATTATTTAGAAATTTACATTTGTTATCAGCCGTAACCTATACATCGGAGTTTAGGTCTAAAAAAATATTATTAAAATTTTTAAAGGTGCCGAGGAAATTTAGCCCTCTTTATTAGGTTATTTTCTATATTATAGCTGCTATTAAATCATAACGGGTATAGATATATATATATATATAGTAGCTGATCCTGTTTGAACCCAACCGAATGGACAAATAGGAGCACGGCTAAGTTGTCGAGCTGGAGGAGACCAAGCTGGTGTACTACGGGCTGAGGTGGAGGCTGGTTGAGCTGGAGCTAACCTGAGTGCAACGTTCGGGCGACCGAGAGTCACGTGCGTTCGTCCGCCCGTACGACGCCTGAAAGCAATCGTGCAGACCAACAGAGCATTAGCTACCAAACAGGGGACGGGATCTTCTTGTTTGGTACTTCGACGCTCAAGTTAGTAACGATTCCAACCGAACGAACAGTAAAATAACTGTACGAGGTATCTAGGAATGCACATATTTAGGGAAAGGTTTTTGAAAAAACTTACTTGTCACGAGTATCGAGGACCCCTATTTATAGCGGGCTCTCGTTATCTGGCACGTGCAGTGACGTGTTTCAGCCAATGACGGGTTGCCACGTGTGACACAGACCAATGGTGGGCTGCCACACAGACTCTAACGCATGGCTGCATTGGGTACGTTGCCTCACGACGCGTGTCAGAGATCTGTATTGCGTTTCGTACCGGACAGTCTGCCGTCTGATCACGGTCAGGCACGTCGTACCGAGTGAACGGGCGGAGCTTGAATGTCTGGTTGGCCGAGTGAAGCTCTGAGGCCATTCTGCAGGGAGTGGCTGGTTAATCTGAGTCGACTGAATCGCTTGCGCGTTCAGGAATACTTCTTTGAAGGTCTGATTTCTGAGTCTAACTGTTCTTTGGTGATGCTAGCTGCAAGATCTGATTGAACTGATTTCTATATGTTACTAGATGAATGGCTGAGATGATGAGCTGAAATACTGATTCGAGCGAACAGGGCGAACAAGTCGGTGAATGCGGGCCGACCGGACATCCCTGACCGCCCGGCTGCAATTCCGCTCAGCCTGTTTAGTTGCTAACACCCAAGCTCGTTCGTTTGGCCCAGCAAGGAGACATAGGCTCACTTGGGAAATTTCACCCATTAAGTAAGATAGCCCACCTCAC
>JBBPFP010535210.1:0-16571 GCA_037974795.1 Kaempferia galanga | reverse complement strand
TAATCCAAACTACCGCTGACCGGCCTGAAGGCGCCTTCGCATAGGCGCAAGGGCGCCTTCAGCTGGCTTGCTGAAGGCACTTTCTCCATGCGGCGTGTGAGCACCTTTTTTGCCTACAAGGTGCCTCCAAAGCACTTGGAAGCACCTTCTCCACTGCTGGCAACTCCGATTTCTTTTCCGGTAGGCTCCAATTGCTTCCGGTTGCTTGGGTGATCTCGGACATCCGGAATAGGGCTCACCCGAACCCTTTTCCGTTCTTCTTCTCGAGCAGACTTCCTTCTCGTCTTCTCGTCCTTCGGAACGTCGCGCATGTCCTTCTCGTCCGCCAATGTACTCTTCCGCAGCCTCCCCGTTCCTCGAATGCGCCGAGTCCGTCGACTCTCTCCCGTGTCATCCTTCTCGTCTACTGCGTCTTCCGCTCGACTTCTTGTGCTCCTAAGCTCCTGCACACTTAGACAAAAGGATCAGAAAATACAGGACCTAACCTAACTTGGTTGGTCACATCAAAATCAGCTTGGGGCACCAACAGTTATTTCATTAGATACTTCAGATAAATCACTGTATGACCTCCTTTTTTAAGAATTTCATCATAATGTGTTATATTTTAGATCAAATTAGTCTAACAAAGATGTTGATGGTGAACTGGCATCTACCTTCTAAGTACAGTTATGTACTTTATGATTTATCTTTGAACAAATCATGTTTCTTTAATAACATCTTTGAACCAATCCTATTTCTTGTATAAGATCTTTTAACCAATCTTACCACTGTTGGTGCTGTATTGAGTTTGACAGTATAATGAAAATGAGAGTAGCGAATGCTTTGTCAAGGACTATGTCTTGAAGTGTTTGTTTCCGTTTCAAACAGAAAGATAATCTTAAATATCAAGGTAGAATATTGATAACATTTTTTATAGTAGGTATCTTTTCCCTTACTGAACCATAGCCACATTTTTCTCTAATGCATCATTGTTTTAATAATTCATGCAAAAAGCTTAATGTTGTGTGCAGAATTGGACTGCTAGTGAGCTTCTATCTAAAATGCAACATCTAGCAGAGAGAAGAACACTGCAGGATTTAACTATTGGACCTGTTCTTACTGTAAGTGATTAAGTTGGACAGTTTATTACTAGTAACAATTAGATAGCTTTTATTTGAATCAAGGTCTTAGCATAGTTGTGAACATTAATTGCATCTAATTGAGCTTAATTAACTTATAATTAAACAACTACTGGGTTTATTACATTAATAATTAAATAACCTTGAACTCAAATTTTTAAGCTCTTCTTCTTCTTCTTCTTCTTCTTCTTCTTTTTTTGATAAACAAGTTTGAATATGTATGACTTTTATTTGACTTGGCTCCTTTTCAGCCATAGTTTAACCTCATTAGTTAGGATATCTGTCTTCTTGTTATTTTGACCTCTAAGAATTATGGTTTTGCAGATTATGAGTTATTTTTATGTCTATAGTTTGAAAGTGTACCAATCAATTCTTACATCTCTATGCACTTACAGAGAATTCATTTTCTAACAGTTTACAACAGAAAGCATGCTAGAACATGTAGATAGCTTGCTTAAGATCCCAGGATCTAAGCTACTCTTCGGTGGTCAAGAATTGGAGAATCATTCTATTCCAAAAATCTATGGAGCCCTGAAACCAACTGCTGTCTTTGTTCCATTAGAAGAAATTCTTAAACCTCATAACTTTGAGCTTGCCACAAAAGAGATCTTTGGGCCATTCCAGGTATGTGTCATTCCAGCTGAAATGCAAGGTATTTTTTTTCTTGTAAAATGATTTTTCATAGTGGATTTTGATATTCATAGTTGCATTATTATTTTGTTTCTGAGAGGGAAGCTTGCTGATTTATTAGTTACACATTTCGTTGGTTGGTCTATTTCTTCAATAGTTGTCAAGATTATAACTGATCTTTCATCTGAGAAAAAATGGTTTCGATGGTTTGCAAGTATTATAGTAATATTATCTATTCTCATTAATGCAAAATGAACCCATTACAATATGGTTTCTGGGACAAGATGCCAAAATCAAATACACACGTCACCTTTTCTACGGTCATACTCAGCATGCGGGAAGATATATGCTTTGTCTTTATAATTTTAAACAAGCAATTGAATCGTAACAAGGACTTGATTAACTATCTCAATGATATTGGCACTATAATAGTTCTCTGCATCATTATTAGTTGGCTCCCCGACACAAGTGACACAAACAGTATTTGTCAGAATGTAGTGCAGGTCAGAAGATAGATAGTGAGGAGAAATGGTAGATGCGAACCTTCATTTAGAAACTCATTAACACTACAATACAAGTGAAAATAAGAATGATGCAAAAAGAAAAACGAAAAAAATCATCCTCAAATTTGTCAGATGAATTTTTTTTATTAATTTCGTCTTGTGAGGTTCATATTTGTCTTGATCATGGAAATATTCTGAAATGTCAAACTATGTAAAGTTCTTTGGTTCTTGTAGTTTATTTCAAAACAATGTCTGTGTGCTATAAATGGCGTGTGCTAGATATTTCCTTCATTCTTTGTTTATTCCTGATCCTGTTTTTCCCTTTTCCCTTCCTTGAATTACATGATATTGTCTAATCCTAAGCTTTCTCGTTTCTTCTTTAATTTATTGCAAAGTATATCTTTATTATAGCCTATCTTTATTGTTCTTGTTCACTCTCTTTTTGTTGGGTTTTCATCTACTAGTTAAACTTCCTGAAATTTTTCCTTGCTCAGATTGTTACCTACTACAAGCATGATCAACTCACTGAGGTGTTGGATGTTTGTGAGAGGATGCATGCACATTTGACCGCTGCTGTGGTCTCAAATGATCCCTTGTTTTTGCAGGTATAATTTGCAATTGTCTCGATAAATTAGGCCACTCTACCCACACATATAGTATCTTATTCTTTTCAACTATTCATTTGCTGAAAGGAACCTTGGAATGTCTTAACTGTAATCTGGATTGCATTTTCCAATCAAATGTTTGGCTGACCCAAAATTTTACAGATCCAAGTGTCATAAATTAGAGCAAGCCTTTATAGCTTGTTCACTTTGGTGGATAATACGAGGGAAGTGTGGGAAGATTAGGGAGGAGGGAAAATAACACGCACACAAAACAAAAAACATGGGCGATCAATTTCACTCATTTTTATATTGTAGATCTGACTAGTACTATCACAGCCCTTGTACTTTAAAAACTGAGTCTTGCCATGGAAGTTTCTTTTACACATTCTACCTCTGAAGCTTGAACGTTTTTCCACTTATTATCTATTTGCATATTGCGTCCCTCATTTTGAATATATGCAGGAAGTTCTTGGGAAATCAGTGAATGGCACAACATATGCCGGCATCAGGGCTAGGACCACAGGAGCTCCACAAAACCACTGGTTAGTTTATTTAGGCATTATATGTTAGCTTCATTGTATACTTTTTTTATAAAAAAAAAAAACTCATCTTTGATACCATTAAAATTCAAGGTTTGGGCCAGCTGGTGATCCAAGAGGTGCAGGAATTGGTACACCTGAAGCAATCAAACTTGTTTGGTCTAGTCACCGAGAGGTTATACTTGATATTGGGCCCGTGCCATGCAATTGGGAACTCCCACCACCTTCATAAACCAATTTCGAACATGATAGATAGACTAGTAATCTATTGGTTAAACAGCGAGGTTAATGTCTTTAAATGCCTTCGAAAGGATGGCTGGAAAATAAATAGGGAAAATTTTCTCAAGGGATTACTTGTGGTGCTTTTTGTATTATAAAATTTCTTGGTCTATAATCAGCGTTCAAGCAGCACATGTATAAATAGAAATTAGTTATTCAATCTGAAGCTCGTGGGGTTGTTCAATCTTTGGGATATTTAGTGGATGTGGTGCCAAGTTAGATATAAATTTAGTTGTGTAACTTAATATTAATCGTATTCATCACTTTGCATTCGGCACATCTATTGGAAAACTTGTCAAACTACTCAAATAGAAATAAGAATCATACGTTAGCTAAAGATCAATTTAATAAATTTATTAATTTATTGTGGTATTTTAAAAATTTAGAGCCATATAACAATTGCATATGTATTTTATTGATGCAAGATAAAATGTTACATCTACATTAACAAGCTAATATAAAACATATTGTCCAAGAATATTCGATTCATCACCTTTTTTTCATCAAATGACAAGTAGCTTTGAGAACAAGGAAAAGATCACACTGACATTGTTCAAAATTTCACTATATTTGAAAGGAAGCACATTCCTTTCTAATACAACTTACAGCTTATTTATATTTCAAATTTAAGTGCCACACATTATGCTGACAAAAACGATGCATGTACCATGGTTTCAGGTAAGTAAAGAGATAACAAGAGAATTAAATGACGGAAGGAGCATCTCCAGGCATAATTTTGTGCTCTCATGCAGCACTCAGAAAATGAAGACCACACTATCATGGATTCTGGACTTCTGATTCTGCGCTACGCATTCAGAGATCCACATCAGATTCCTTATCTCCTGCTCGCTCAATCTCATATAAGCGAAGAAAACCGCATAGTGAAACTGCATTGTCATTGTGAGAATTGATTAGGAATGGTGAGTTAGTTCATCCAAAAAGAACAACGTCCATTAAACAAGCATGTAGAGAGATTTCTGCATCTCATTTGGTATTTTTAAGAAAACAGGAAGAAAATTCAATTATCTCAAACTTACAATTCCATAAGAGATTAATATATCGAGCAAAAAGGATTATTAACACAAAAGCAGTGTGATTCTTGTGGACCAAGTTCTGCTGTATGAACAATCACAGTACGTGTAAAATCAAGGAAAACACACCCTCTGAATAAATAGCCATGTCAAAGAAGTGTCTTTGGCCAAAAGAGTCACAAAATCCTCTAGATACAAAGATGATGGAAAAGATTGAGAAGTTAAACATAAACAACAAACATCGGAATTAGGGAAAAGTTAGTGATATCCTTTTGTCAATACAAAATTAGAGAACAGGTAAATTGACTAAATTCATCTAGTCTCACAATCAAAAAATTTCAGAGTCAGGTGGATAAAGCAGGCCACACAATCTTAAAATGAGTAATTATCTTTATTATTTAATGATTTTCTTCAATGATATAAATCAGTTTTAATCTATCCTATCGAGCAATTGGTGGATGATGCTTACCTGCTGCTCAAAAGCCAAACAGAGCCTCTTTACTTCCTCTTCATAAAATGCTTTGTCCAGCATCTGACTTTCTCCATAGGATATCTTGGCAAAAATGGACTGGTATGGTGGATATTTATCCATCGCACCACGGACCTGAAACAAAAATATAAATGCAATCATGTTTAAGGTGTGTTTACTTTAAATGAGAAAAAAAGAAAGCGACCATTTAGTCCCTTCCAACAAGCTTTGTTGTCTACACCAAATTAGAGTGGAACTGGAAGGAAGAAAAATCAGCCTTCTTGGTTGATCAACAACGGCCAACTGGTCCTTTGACAGATAAGCACAATTTAGTCCCCAACTGGAATTTAGGCTTCTATACTTCTCTCCAATTAAACACAACAAGAATTATTTCTTTCCCAATACCTATTCCTTCGTGCAACTTAAACAACTTCTTTCATCCCTTTCTCTATTCCTTCTATGATATGACTAACATATTTTTATCCCTAGATCTTTATGAGAAAACTAACATTTCAAGAAAGAGCGGATTGGCCTTTTTCAATACTAATACAACTTGGGCGAGATGCATCTGAATATGAGTGATTTTGACACCTTTTGGATGAGATGTCACCATTCCCCTCCAACATTAAAATGAACACAATGGTGTAGTGCAAAACCAAATTAGATATCTCCTTTCTTGTTGACAGTGACTGTCAAATGGCAAAATTGATGAAAAGGAATTAAGGAAGGTCCAATGAGTAATATGTGGTGACTGAGATGGATGGTAAGCTTCTTTTCTGACATATCCTAGCTATCATGGCATTATAGCAATTGATACACTCATTCCCTCTCCTTTTTTGTCACTTAATCTTCCTATAAATGATTGGTGCCAGTCAGCACAATTCACCTATGCTGACCTATACCTTGTGTTGGCACAAGTTGACATTACTGCATGGCCATTTTACTCTGGGACTGAAATTGATTCCTCAACACTATGAATTCTGGTCTTCTCTAGCAAACTTTTCTAAGATATAAGGATAGGTTGGTTTGTTTCATCAAAAAAATGTAATGGACGGTAAAACCAACACAATAATATAGATCAAGTGCTTTTCCTAATAGCTTAAAATAGTATCACAAGAAGTCATGCCCTGGGATATTGTCAATGCCCTATATTATACCCAAGTGGGCATGTTGGACTTGGGCAAATCCAGCCGAACTGCCCAATCGAAATTCCGTGGGAGTGTTATAAATAAAAGAAATTAGCTTTTTCTATAACTCAACTTTGGAGCTAGATGATCTAATTTGACAAGCAACTTAACTATCTTACCTGGTCAATATCCTCACAGATAGCAAGTTCTTCATGGCCATAGGGATATCTGTAAAGAAAAAAAAAAATCTATAAGAAAAGTGCAAACAACCAATACAAGCTAAATGACTATATGATAGAAGGGTGAGAACCATACAACAAGCCGAAATTAGAATAAAGCTTCCGGCGATCATCTCTAGTCAACTCAGTGCCAATGCTGTAAAACCAAGCCCTCAATTAATGAGCAAAAAATCTCATGCTTACAAATTTTTTAACTTTGATGAATGTGTTGGGTAAACAATGGCTATCACTCCTGCTGCGGCTAGGGTTCTGGAGGATCTGTGGCGGCGCCGGTGGCGAGGATCGCGCGAGGATCTGTGGCCGCGACAAGGTCGGCGTCGCGGCTGAGCGAGGACGGCGTCGGGAGCGCACGCGAGGGTCGGCGTCAGGTCGGCGTCGCGGCTGCTTCTCTGCCCTAGAACCCGCGGCGCCGTCTGGTTGACGAAGGGAAGGCACGGACGCGAAAAGAATAGACGTGGGAGCAGGGAAGCAGGAGGGAAGGCGGCGCTCTCCTGAGGCTAGGGTTCGCGAATCGCTCAGCAGGAGAGGGACGGCGCTAGGGTTCGCGAGGGAGGGTGAAGCGCGGAGTGGATTCGGGACGCGACTTTAGATCGCGTGAGAGGAAAAGCATATACCATTGCTGACGTGGACGCGCCACGTCGAACGCACCGCACCAAAGCCGCAGCAATCTGCCACAGCAGATAAAAACTCTCTATATACACACACGTGTATATATACATATTATTTAATTTAATATTCGAATCAGATATTAAATATGCTATCCTCCGTTAAAATCAATTTCTTTTGTCATTCGGTGAAATTGCCATTGGAATCATAACAATTTGAATATATCAGGGGTGTGGGGTGTTCTGACAATTTTAAAACTCTGGGCCTCTGGCAGTGAAGGTAAGATTCCCTTAAAAAAACAAATAAAATTTGTCATTATTGCGTCACTTACTACGAAAGATCTTGACCGCTCATCAAGCCGTCACGAGAATATTTCGAATCTTGATGTCAATCTGCTTCCGCCAATTTTGCCCTCCTCGGAGGCTCCGCCCTCCTTTCGATACAACCACAGTTCGGGTCACTTCATCTCATCGGCCCCCCTCCCTTCTCGTCGCCTCCGATCTCGAACTCGCATTCTCTGGAGCATCCATCATCCATGGCTGCTCTCCTCCATGTCCGCTTCACTTCTCCCTCCCTCCCTTCGCCCGTTCGCCGCCGGTCCTCCTCCTGCCGCCCCGCTGCTACCCCGACGCGGATCTACGCCAAGATCCGCGAGATCTTCATGCCGGCGCTTAGCTCCACCATGACGGAGGGTAAGATTGTGTCCTGGGTTAAGTCGGAGGGAGACCGGCTCGCCAAGGGTGAGAGCGTCGTCGTCGTCGAGTCCGACAAGGCCGACATGGACGTCGAGACATTCTACGACGGATTCCTCGCCGCCATCATGGTCGAGGAGGGAGGCGTCGCCCCTGTCGGCTCCGCCATCGCCCTACTCGCGGAGTCCGAGGATGAGATCCCCCTTGCTAAGTCCCAAGCTTCCTCGTCGCCTTCTTCCCCTGCCATTGCCCCCGTTGCTGACTCACCTGCTCCCTCTGAAGCGCCTACTCCTCCCCCATCGCAAACCGTACCTCCTCCTCCAAGGGCCTCTCCGGCATCCGCTTCTTTATCGTCCCACCCTGCATCCGAGGGCGGGCAACGGATTGTCGCCACACCCTTCGCGAAGAAACTTGCTAAGGAGTTGAAGGTAGAATTGGCTGCAGTTACCGGGACCGGACCTCAGGGGCGAATTGTGGCCAAGGATGTGGAAGCTGCGGCAGCTTCTGGGTCGACTGTGCCGAGGGAACCAAAAACAGTCGCGGAAACTGGAGCGGCGAAGGTTCCTACTTCTCCGATCATCCAATTGGGCACTGTGGTTCCATTCACCACGATGCAGGGTGCCGTTAGCAAAAACATGGTAGAAAGTCTCTCAGTTCCAACATTCCGTGTGGGCTATACGATCACCACAAATGCACTTGACGAGCTCTACAAGAAAGTGAGTGCTTTTCGTTGAACCTTATTCTAGGTGGCATCGGCCATTCAAACTGTTGTTCGTTAATTTGTGTATAGATTAAGTCAAAGGGTGTCACCATGACTGCATTGCTGGCCAAGGCGACTGCTATGGCATTAATTAAACATCCAGTTGTCAATTCCAGTTGCAGAGATGGGAAGAGCTTTACATACAACAGCAGTATCAATATTGCTGTTGCTGTGGCTATTGATGGAGGACTGATTACACCAGTCCTTCAGGATGCGGACAAGGTACTCCGTGGCTTCTGATATTATGTTTCTGTGCCTGAGACATTATCTATCATTTGAATGATTGATTTTGTAGGTTGATATCTATTCGTTGTCAAGAAAATGGAAGGAGTTGGTTGATAAGGCAAGAGCCAAGCAGCTACAACCTCATGAATACAATACAGGTACCTTTTAACTGCTTGGTATTTTAAAATGTCGCCACTGCTTTTGTAAACCAAAACTTGAATTTGTATTTTTAGGCATAGTTAAACTATTTTCCACAATTGTGTACATGAACTCTTTAGAGTTGCATTTGAAGAAATATCTTTTATTATGTTGAGAACATATTTTGCAAAACGTGAATTTTACATTTTATTCCTGAAATTGTTATCAGTCATGTACATTGATATTATGCTCCATCTACTCGTCTTGTGTGCTCATTTCTGGAAAAATATCTTAAAGATGCAGTGATATATATATATATATATATATAATAATTGGAGGGTGTGATTACATTTTGTGCAATTGATTCAAGAATTGGAACTGGACGACTAAGCACCACAACTTCAAGATAATGTGATTCTCATGAGCATATGGGAGATATGTTGAAGCAACTAGTTGTGTTATGCTTCTTAGCCACTTGAGTCGTATATTATGATTAAGAGATACGACACTCTAGTACCACAATTATCTGCTTTTTCAAATTTTAATATTTGGCAAACTTAAACCCAGGTTTTATAATCAAGAAATTCAATACCAAAGAATCATGAGAGAACTCTGTTTTAAAACCTAGGTGACATTTTGAATTGGAGGTTCTCGACTTATTCAGTTAATATATGATTGTCATTATGGCATGGATTAGATGAACTCAACAATAATATTGGAGATAGTTGACATTCTTTTCAGAATATATAGTGCTTTTTGTTGATAATATAAATAGTGTAACTCTGAAACTTCAATTTTGAATTATAGTTTTAGTAATAGAAAGGGAGTTGATAAGATGGATGAACATGAATTTCTGTAAGTAATAGTTTAGATATATTAGACCTATTATTCAGTAGAAAGGAATATTAATGAAGATATCATTGAGATAAAGTGTAGATGGTTGAAACAGAGAGAAGCTTTTGTAATCTTGTATGACTGTTAAGTGCTGCTTAGCCTTGAATGAAAATTCTATAAGATTGTGATATGACCCTCCATGCTTTATGGATGGGAATGTTCAGCTATTAGGAAGCAACACGTTAAAAAAGTTATGATAACAAAGATGAGACTGCCAAAATGGATATGCAACCTTACTAGAAAGGATAAAATTAAAACACATCTGAGAGCGATTAGGTGTAGCTCTAATAGATAAAACTCTAAGATGAGAGAAAATAGGTTAAGATGGTATCTACATGGTTGAGAATATATGTTAAGATGGTATCAACATGTTGAAAAGTATGAATAGATTCCTTTGTCAAACAATTTGAATTAATTAGAGCAGAACGTATAAGGGTAGAAAAAAGTCAAATAAAATTTAATTAATGTAACAAGAGATTATTTAGTTGATTTCAATATTTCTATTGATATAGACTTGCATAGAGTTTAATGCACGGCTAAGATCCATGTGGCTGGTTCCAGATAGCTGAGACAAACATTGCTTAACCATTAATCATTATCTGGAAAATTTCAATACTCCATGTGTTAAGGATCTCTGAGGGCAAGAAACTCTGCTACAACAATTATAAAATCATTGGAAATGAATGAACAGAGAAGTGTCTTTGTAGGTTATTCTTTTTAAAATAAAAGATGCAAATGGTCTTATTGTTTCATATATAAGCACATAGAAAAGTCCATTACAAATTTACAACTGTAGATTGTCAGATTGTATCAAAATTCTATTTGGTATGATTGGTAGTTCGTGGGATGAGGATGTGCAAATCATCAGAATTAGTGATTGTATTTATCTATAATGTAACTATGTCAGATCTTTTGTCTGATAACAACTTGGAACATGTAGAATACTACTTTAATTCCAATCATTTGCAGGTGATACACAAATTCACTTGTAGCCTATGCTTATTGTATTTCTTTTGACAGTTGATATAATGGAGGTGTGTACAATCTGGTACTGTTATTTTCTCTATTAGACTAAATTGATTAAATAACAATTATAGTTGCAAGAAACATTTAGAGTTAATGAGCTTTTTCTACCAAGGATGAACTCCAAGTTTACTCATACCTAGTGACACAAACTAATGAATCATAAATCAATTGAAAGAAGAGAATGAGGGTGAATATGATAATCGGGATTTCAAAGATGAATAATGACTAGATATGCATTTCATATTTATCAAAGGGCACATTATGCAGTGAACCAATGTGTGTTGGCACAAGAACTACTGTGTGCTTTAGTTATTGGTATTTTCTATTTCTTCTATGTACTGTAGAACTTATATTTTTAAATATAGAATAAATGTTAAGTTCCTAATGATGACCATATATGCATTTCATATTTGCCCACGGGATATGCAGTGAACCAATGCGTGTGTTTGTGTATTTACACAAACTACCCTGTGTTTTACACTTTTACTTATCACTAGCCTCTATTACTTAAGAGAGAATGTTCATCTCTCAGTTGATGGCATACTAATCTATGCGTTTTCTCTTCATAAATTATTTTGAAATGTGATCCCATCACTCCCTTTGAAGGCAATATGGATATATATATTTTTTATTTTCAAATATATCAGTATTTGGGTGACATCTTTGTGTATTCACTATGATATGATTTTCTACATCTGAAATTTGCTTCCAGCCATGTATAGTTAAAATAGCTGGTTGCTTTCGTCCTAGATAAAGATAATTAAACACAAGAGAATGAGATTACAGGCAAGTCAAAATAAAACTAACGTCTTAAGTTTTTTATCACAATAATTAGTTTTCTTTTGACATAAGAAAAATGGCTCTTGGGATCAACATGTGGAATTTGTTGCTTTCTACAGGTACATTCACTCTTTCAAATCTTGGAATGTTTGGGGTCGACCGCTTTGATGCAATTCTGCCTCCTGGAACTGTAAGTGCTTGTCTTAATTCATTGTTTGGAAGGATTTTTTTTACTGTATTCCAACGAATGAGATTAATATTGTTTCTATTGGAACATTCCACAGGGTGCAATCATGGCCGTTGGTGCATCTCAACCAACTGTTGTGGCTTCCAAGGATGGCAGAATTGGATTAAAGAATCAAATGCAGGTAAATCTTACTTAATGATGGCAATTATATCAGTTCTTTTTTAGTTACAAGTTATATATCTTGGCTAATTTCAACGAAATACTTGCAGGTGAATGTTACTGCAGATCACCGTGTCATTTATGGTGCTGATCTCGCTGCTTTCTTGCAAACTCTAGCACAGATTATAGAGAACCCCAAAGACCTCACCATGTAACTTTACGCAAGGAACTTCCCAGATGATACACGGAAAAGAAAAAAACATTTAGTTGCTGGTTTGTCATTGTTTTTTCTTCTTAAAAAGGCCATCAATTGCTCTGATTTTGAAATATCAGTGATCCCTGTTCTTGATTTTTTTGCGTTGGTGCATTCAAACATTTGACGGGACAATAAAATTTTCTTGTTCTTACCAATAACTTCACGATGACTCAGTGTACTGGTTCAAGTTTATCTTCATCTTGTCGCTGTTTTGTTTTTTTTTTTTTTTTGTCGATTTGGCTTTGTGGATGAATCATCCTTGGATTAACCTTTGAAGGGTGGTTTCATTATTACTATTTATATTTCTTATCATCCTAAAACGTGGTTGTACATTGATCACATTTCTAAAATGAGAGCTGTCAATTTGAGCTCAATAGTGCAATCATAACCTGGAAATCATTTGCTAAATAGGACGATCCATTGAAGATGCACCTCGAAGGAATTCGAGATCTCAAATATTGTACTACTCAGGCAGTAGGTGAAAACACAGTAGTGAAGTACAAAATGCCAAGTAGAATTAAGTTTCGGTCCTCTGATAAATTGATCATCAATGTCAAGCAAACTACTATGACTACAGAAATGTGATAACCTCTCGACTTCATTTGACTGTCGAGAGAAGGATCAAGATTCCAGACAACAAAAAACAGAAAAAAAAACAACTGCTATGGTATCATGACAGTGGATATTAACAATGTAGGATGAATGTCACTGACTTGAAAAAAGCACCACGACTATTAGTATAACTGCCACATTACCTATTTCCTTCAAAATGAACACTACCTTCCATCTCTTATTGCTGTTTCACAATCATAATCACTTTGCATTACAGATCATTCTTAACGCCTGTCGCATCTTTGGCCTTCCCTCTGGAGACACACTAACACATGCCAATGCAACCTTCAGAACTGAAAGCATCTGAGTTCGGACCGCCAACGAAGTTTTTGAAATTCTAGAATCCAGCATCAGTTCTCTTTCGGCAGGCTTAGTAGAAAAATTCAATGCCCACCTGGCTAACTCGAGTCCATTGTTTACTGGTGGTTTTCCAGTCAGCAACTCGAGCAATATAACCCCAAAACTGTATACATTTCCAGCCATCGTAACTTTCATTGTGTATGCATACTCTGAAACCATAACAAAGACAAAACATATTAGAAACTTTAGCTTCAAAGATATTTAGCTTCAAGAAATAGTGCAGGCAAATTATATCACAAGAGATGATTAAATCTAAATACGATTAGATATTTAGAATTAGATCATAAGGCTTCTCACTCACCAGGAGGAACATATCCAACTGATCCAGCAACGGCGGAAAGGCTGCCTGTGCTTTTTGTCGCATCGATTACTCGGAGAAGTTCAATGTCCCCTATCTGAGGCTCCTTGTGTGATTTCAATTTGATGCTCTTTGTTGTCAGGTCAAGAAGAATAATTGGCTGCGTGCATCCATGTAGGAAGGTCAGACCTTGAGCTACCCTTAGCATTATTGCGTAACGCGACGGCCAATCCAGCACATTGTCGGAGTTCTTGTGAAGAAAATCAAACACAGTCCCCTTGTATACATGTTCGTAGAAGAGGTAAGCATCTTCTTCGATTGTCATGTATGCCAATGGTACCATTATATTTGAGCTGCTCAGCATTCCTAGGGCCTCCAATTCCTTACCAATCTTCTCATGGCTTTCGACTCGGAACACTTTGTCAGACCAGTTGAGTTTCTTGACAGCATAGCCAACCCCATTAGGCATGACAACCTTGTAGTATGTAGAAAACCGAGTCTTCAGTTCTATGTTTCTCGGATCACAAACCACTTCCATTACCTTCGAGAAGTCAATGCCCGATCTATGGAAATCATTTGCAGTGATCAAATGGCCAGACACAATCCGAGGAGTGCTCTCTTCCGACCGAGGTTGTTCGTCTTTCACCCGATAAAGGCGCCTTGGAAACATTAGCACAAGGGTTATAGCTACCGCGCTCAAACCGATTACAGCTCCAACAATAGCCACGGCAATGATCCAAGCACTGTTCTTTTTCTTCTTCGAAACCGTGTTTTGGCGGTCAGTCGAGTTCCTGATCTCTGTTCCAGATACATTGACAGTGGCAAATTTGGTAAGTTGGTCTGGAAGGGTTCCAGAAAGATTATTGTTTGACAGATCCAGCAGCATCAAGCTTTTCATATCGGCAAAAGAATTTGGCACCTGACCAGTGAAATCATTGTTTGAGAGATCAAGAATCTCCAGCTGCGTTAAGACACCGAGATTCGACGGTAAAGGTCCACTGAAGAGGTTATGACTAAGGTTAAGCGCCATCCTTATGTTGGAAGGCATTCTTGGAATTGTTCCACTCAATCGGTTATCTCCAAGCTCCAGCTCTATCAGATAAGTCAAGCTGCTAATTGCATCAGGTATAGAACCTTCAAACTCATTTCCATGCAAGTCCAAGTTTGAGAGCTCACTCAAATTAGCAATTGCAGAAGAAACCACTCCGGCGAGCGAGTTCTGGCCCAGGTTCAATGTGATTAAGTTTGTCAATCCGAAAACTTCTTCAGGAATCATACCTGTAAAATTGTTTGATTGGAGTTGCAGCACAACCAACTGCTCAAGATCGCCCAACTGCTTCGGCAATTCACCTTCCATACAATTGGATGCAAGGTTCAGCAGCGTCAGGTTCCTGATATCGCCAATCTGCGGAGGGATCTGGGAACTCAAATTATTCCCGTCGAGCTCCAGGTACTTCAGACCAGGGAGGTTGCCGATTGTTTGCGGAATTGTCCCAGAAAGTGAATTCTGACCGAGCCGCAACCGGAAGAGGCTCGGAGACGAACCTGCCGCCGGAATGGCACCTTCGAGGCAATTGTCGGTGAGATCCAGGGACTCCAGTGTGGGAGACGAGAGGAAGTCTGATGGAATGCTGCCGTTAAGTTGATTGTAGCTGAGGTCCAAGGTCTTGACATATCTTGTAAGCCCTGACGGAATGGCGCCGCTGAAGTTGTTCGTATTGGCAGCAAACCGGCGAAGGTTTCTGATCATGGACAAATTATTTGGAATCCGGCCGTACAGCTGATTGCGAGAAAGGAGAAGCATCTCCAACTCGGTGAGCTCCCCTAACTCATCAGGAATCCTCCCTGATATGTTGTTACAGCTTAAATCCAAAATAGTGAGGTTTGTGTGACGGCTAATCTCCGTCGGAATTTCTCCAGCAAGAAGGTTATTAGACAGCACCAGTTCCCTCAATCCACGGGCATTCCGAAGAGAAGGCATGCTTTCGTCGAACGAATTGAAAGAAATATTCAAACTTTGTAGCTCTGCGAGGCCATCTAACTGCAAACCGATGCCTCCGCTGAGCTTATTGCGGGACAAGTCCAGCATCTGCAAGGATCCGAAGCTCGAAAAATTCTGCAGCCGGTCTGTCAGTCCATTATAGCTCAGGTTGAGGTGTTGCAGTCCCGAGAGGCCGCCGCAGTCGGAGAAGAAGGATTCAGGAATGCCGGTGATGGTGTTATTGGACAGATCGAGCCAGCGCAGGGAGTCGAGGCGGCAGAGGTTTGCGAAAAAGCCGGCGGCCGCTGAGTGGAGGACGCCGGCGAGGTCTAGTCCTGCGACTAGAGATGTGGAGCTGCAGCTCACTCCTATCCAAGTGCAACGATTTGGCCGGATCGTGGCGTTCCAGTGGGCGCTGGCGAAGGAGCTGAGGAGGTAAGTCGACAGAGAGTCCAAGATTGGGACTTGGGTTCGATCGAGTTGGGGAGAAGTATCCGCAAAACACAAGGAGAAGCAAAGGAAGAAGAAGAAGAAGAAGAAGCAGAGTGAGAAGGAGAAGACACCCTCATCCCTCTCCATTTCCACCAGCTCTGCTTCGATCACAAGACGCTACGAAAACAGAGATTATTCAGGGCGACACTTTGTAGGAACGAGGGAGAGGATCGCGGATCGAGGATTCACAGTAGATTCGGTGGGCCAGGGAGCGTTGACTGATCCGACGACTTACACCTTCAAATGTGTAAACTTGCGCTATGGGGCTTGACTTGGAAGATTTGACCGGTGACCTTGAACGGTGGTGTTGGTTCGATCTTTGGATTTTTTTCTTTTTTTGTTTTCAAGGATCCCCACTGCCGTTCTCACCTGATGTTAAGGAATCCGTTTGAGGCTTGTTTCTTCCCGAGCTCCTCTTGTTCAGAGGACACGGCATGAAAAGAAGTGCGAAGATGCTTTTGGGGAAGCTTTCCTACGTATTAAAAACTGTGTCTACTACCGAGACAAGCGTGGTTAAAGGTAGAGACTGAACATTGAACATTCATTCTCCTCTGGCGCAGTTCAG
>JBBPFP010531915.1:0-16592 GCA_037974795.1 Kaempferia galanga | reverse complement strand
AATTGTGCCACTCTCTTTAGTTGTCCTACGCCTTAACTGTTGTGCCATCCCTGAGGGGGCACCTATACCCTTTAATGTGTTTGTGTTAATTTGTCTTAAAGTTGTGAAGATTTTAAAAATTTACCTCTCTTAATTTAGGCTATAGAATTTGGGCTTGAGGGCATGGTTAAACTCAAGATGATACAAAGAGTGTAATGATTCTAATTTTAAGTAATTTTGAACCATTAAAGAATTTTAGCTAAAAGTTATTGATGATCTTATATATCTTAAAAATACTTCAAATCAAGTTTATTGTAGTGGTTACATGAATTTTATAGTCTAAATAGAGAGCTACAAGTTTTAAAATTAACATAAAAAACTATGTAATGATCCTACTAGAGTATAAAAAATTCAATAGTCAATTGCTGATTAGACATTTTGAATAATAAATTTAGAAATTAATTGATACACTCAATTATATGTAGCTCTTGACTATTAATGAATGAATTTTTGATTGTAGATTAAAAAGGGGGGCATAATTGAATAGTGTTAGGCGTTTTCACATTTGTAAAGCTTAAAAAGTAAAATGGGTAATAAGGAACCTACTTATGCACTAAAGTGAATAATATTAAACCATTTTCTAACCTTAACCTAATTCTTAATTATGTGCACCATTTTACGGCTGATCTCCTTTGCATCTGCTGAGGGCTACCTCCTCCTGTTGCAAATAGGGATGACAGTTGATTGCTTCTGATTGAATTTTATATTTATATTATCGAATATCTATTCAGCATACTCTACTCAATACCTTTATCAATAGTTTAACACATTCTTTATTGCTACTAGGATTATGGAGCACAAGAAAATTTTACTCATTGGTGTTAATTAGATTATCTGTGGACTTTTGTTACTCTTTATGGTGCTTTCGGACTAATATATTTCATGTTACGTCAATTCAAACTTGCTCAATCTGTTCAATTTCGACTTTATAATGCAATCACATTTTCTAGGCCAAGTGTTATTTTTGTTTCTCTAATCTTGATTTTTCCATTGGGTCAATTTGGTTGGTTTTTTTTTAACCAAATTTTAGTTTGATTCATCCTCTTTTTATAAGGGTTTCATAATTAGACGTTAAATTCATTTCATATGCTATTGACGCTAATAATTAATAGTCATCTATGATTTATTTTTATGTATTAATCTAGAAATAAGTTGGTGAGGTACTAAATTTTATACCACAGGATCGAATATCTATTCATATATCCATACACATTAAAAAAAAAAAAAAAAAAAAACGATAGAATGTCTTTTATACTCATTTCTATTCTGAAAAAAAATATAATTGACATCTATATAATGGGAAATTGTCTTTCGATATTATTTAATCAGGGTTTGAAGGAAATTGCTGCAATCCACCGCAGTGAAGAAAAGCGCAATCCACCGCTGCTTCAGAGCAGCCCGCCGTAAACTCTTCGCGTCCACGTTCCTCCCCTGGCTTCTGTCGCAGCGCATTAGCCGCAGTGATCGCACACGTCCGGCAGCGGTGCGGGTCGTGCACAGCGCCTCTTTTTGTGGCAGCTCACCTGGATCGTCGGAGTTCACTCTCTGGCGAAGAAGAAACGGGAAGCTGACCAGGGTAAAGATGTTGGTTCCTTCGCCGCGGTTGACGAGTTCTTTCAGGGGTCCCTATGACGTTGATCAGGCGTACCTCCGCCGCAAGAGGATACTACGGAACCTAAAGTCGAGAAGGTAGATTGGATTTATGCCATCCACTTCTGAACTCAACAGTGTATGATGCGTGCCAATTATATACGAGTTTGCGTGGATAGCGCGCTTCGATCTGTGGTATTGTGGTGTGGTCGATTGACTTGTTTTTGTTGCTGAGTATAGTTGCTTTCTTTTACTTCTACTGTTAGGGCCAACGATGAACCTGAACTTGCTCGGAAGCTGATTCCTCACTGGGACGAAGGTAAAAATTGGTACCATTTAGCTGTAATTTTTTCTTCTTAGTCCATCTTCCTTCTCAATATAGTTGTCCAATTTGAATTCCTTACAGATATCGTTAAATATCTTTGGTAAGGTTGATACCAGGGATGCTTGTATTTGTATTTTATAAGTCTAGTGATTGATCTCCAATCATTGATGAGGAATTTAAGATCTTGTGTCTATACTGCTTTTAAACTAGTGCATATATATTTATTATTCTCGACTTGTTAACACAATTGTAAATTGACTCCCACCAAGTGATGTTGTAAAATTTTCAACAATGGCCTTTCAAAAGAGTAGATAGAGAGATCAATTAAGATTGGCATGGGTTCTGTTGCATCATTGGTTGAGTTTGCTGGTAGAGGTAGCAGGTAGCCAAGTAATACAAGAAAATGACTAGAGTGATAAAAATCCTTTGGTGAGAAGACAACCTGATTAAGGAGGTAACTCATTAAGGAGAGATAACATTAGGTTAGAACTGCATATCCCAAACTTAGATACATTCATATTAAACATCATAGTGCATGTAATATCAAGTAGATGTATGTTTGCTAACACCGTTTTGCTGAAAGTTGTAAACATATATAGTTTGGTGAATAATGTCTTGTGAAGCACAAAAAATGGAAAAGTTAATTGTGTGCAACATGCAAAAATATAACAAGTTGAAAATGTTTTTTTTGAATACATCAAGAACCTTAGAATCAATTTCCATGTAAATTTGTCATTGATGTGGAATCATTGATAAAGGTAAAGAAATAATGAAATTAACCATGTATAGAAATTAGACTTGGTTTGTGAGATTGAACTTTGCTAAAGGAGAAATAAGTACTTTCATGATTATTAGAAGGAAATGATGTGCGCCAATGTTAACCAATTTCATAGCTTCACATTGGAGTTTAGCTTGGTGGAATACTAATACAATCTCTTATTTTGAATATAGAAGGATGGCCAAGCTAACAATTACATGATATAAAGTTATGCTTTTGGTAGAAAGAGTCCTAGCAAAGAGATGTTTGTCTAAGTAGTAAACTTCACCAAATATTCTCTTCCTCAGCAAATCCTAAAAAATACAATGGATTGAGGGATGGAAAGAACCCAAAGCGGAGACAATCATAACAAAGTTAAATAAATCTTTTTTTTTAAAGTCTAGAATTGTTCATACTTGAATAAATTGATATTCAATTGTTGTTGTTGAGGGAGTAAACTCAGAAGGTGAAGGGGCTGTGGTGGTTTCTTGAGTAGCTTTTGCATTGAGTGGTTAATTTTTTTTCTCAACAATTTTATGAAAGATGGTTAGTGTGATCACAATGAATGTTAGGAGAGTATAACAGAACTTCTATGTTTACATCTTTGAATCTTTAACTCCTTGAATTTGTCCAGCTGAGCTACAACTTGATCAGGTGTGGTAGCACATGCTAGAGATGCATGAAGAACTCATGCCAAGACATTTGAGATTCTTTGTATGATGTTTCAGAATCTTTGGGTCTGTAAAAATAGGATGATATATCATATATGTCCTATTTATCTTAAAGAGTAGCACATTATTCCTTCATAGAACAGTCATTTTATTTTAAATTGAAAATGTCTTTGTATTCCTAATATATGTGGGAGACATTTTGCATGTATGAGTACATCCTCTGAACAACATTCTATATTCTTTAAAAGGAAAGAGCCATGCAAAAATAGTAAGTTGCAAACTTTGCCATGCTAAGTAAGTGACATCTTTCTCATTTGGGAGACATGAGATGACTTTCATTTCCATAAGAGCTAACAACAACTTCAAATGCTTGAGTTTTGAGGAGATATTGGGACCATTGAATTTAATATTGATTTCAGTAATACAATTGGGTTTAGAATCATTGGTAGACGAGGATGTCATGAAGATAAGAAGATAACAAGAACAAGTTTGTATATTTCCAAGAAGCATACCAATGGACAACGAATTAGGTTTAGTTTTACATGGTGTGCTAAGGTGTGGATTGAGGATTATGAAATGTCACATGTATTGAGGGGGGTTGCTCTCTTGCACAGGAGGGGGAAGAAAGGAGACGGGTTAAGGCAATGATGATTGAGGAAAGGGGTTAGGATGAGAGATGGGCAAGCAAGAGGCAATCTCGGTGAGGCAAGGGCGGAGCCAAGTAGTCTCTAATATTAAATATTAGTTAAAATAAAGTTAAAAGAAAGCTTGGTTGTTTTTATTGTAGCAAATAGTATGATAGTCCATGTAGTTATAGATTTAAGAGTAACTAATTAATTACTAGGAAAATATATTAGGTAAACATGAGACTAAGTTATTTGTATCTATTGTTTTTAACAAAAAAAAAGAAGCAATTAAAGTAGGGTTATAATTTAATGATTTACATACTCATGGTCTAGAAATAGGTAAGTTAAGTTTAATAAAAAGAGAGTAGCAGCAAGTGTAGAAGTAGTGGAAGTGGGTTGACTATCATTGTGGTGGAAGAGGGAGGATAGTAAGTTAATCTGGTGAAAGGTTGTTGAGGTTTGTGAATTATAGTAGAAGATAAAAGAAAGATTGATGAAGAATGATGAGTGAGGGAGGCTAGGAAATATTGACATAGGAAAGTGTGGTCGTTGAAGCGTTGTGACTGAATAGCTGAGTTCTCTTGTCTTAATATTGTTGCTATGAGTTGTTGTAGAAGATGTGAATTGATAGAAAATTGACAAGCTCTGTAAGATTTTTTTTATCTTGAGTTATGTGATAGGTCGAGGAGGACAAGCACCTTGCTCCTTGCTAGGCACATGCAAGATTGTTGGTGCAATTGTGTCTCAAGTAGTCTAGTGTGACTTTGGAATTTGGATTATGATGTTTGGATAAAGGGTTTAAGTTAGACCCTTGCCTTGTTATTTGACATGTATTTTTGAATGTGCAAGGATTTGCAAGAACACATATGAAGCTTGGAGAGCTCATGCTTCAGGAGACTGAACGATGATATGGATAATGACATCGTGACCAAGGCGACACTCAGTGGCTTTGAAGTTTGCAAGTGATTGGAGGAGGTTGAATGGGATGAGAAGCATGACTTAGTGGCACAAAGTTGTCAACTCGATGACTCAAGGTCCTAAGGGATAAGAGAAGGTTGCACAAGTGATCGAGGGGCTGTAGGATGAGAAGCATCGAGGAGCAACAATGACAATAGCCAGAGGAGGCAAACTACTTAGGTGAAGCGTAAAGGATGACATGTGGAGTAGCCAAGGTCTCTGGTGCATTTGAGGAATGAAAATTTTGTCGAGAACAACTTTAGGGCGAAGTCAAGTTGCAATGATAAGGCTCTATGGCTAGTTATGAGAGTTGAGTGACCAGTACGCATGGGGTGAGGTTAACTTTCAACTTAGGCAACACTATCATTGAGATTATTGTAGTCTAGAATCTAGTTGATGGGAACTAGAATTACTCTAATGGTGAATGAATTGACATATGGAATCATTCAGGAGACTAATAAACTCAAAACCCGGAAGTCATTTTGGAGTTTATGGTTTGGTTTAGTCGATTGATGGTTAATTTGATTGGTGGAAACATTCATTTGCCTGATAAACCCTAAATTCTCTGCTGGGTTTGTGGTTCAACTCGTGGAATACAGTCGGCTGGTGGCTTAGTCAACTAGTGGATGAGTGGACTGATGAAACATTCACTCGACTTATAAACCTAAAATTCCAAATCTTGTTCGGGGTTTGTGTTGGTTTGTTTTAGTTGACTAAAAGGAATCTAATCCATTGATGATTGAATCGATTGGGCCGTCGATTTAGGCTGAGGAGATAGGAACATAATGTTTCTATATGTGCTAAGTTGATTGGGTAGACAATTGATGGTAGATCAATCGATTGATGCTGGGATCTAGTGGGCTCATGCTACAGATGGAAAGTAGGAAGAGCCATTGATTAGAGGCTGCAGTGCAACAGTCATATACTCTACAGTATATATTCAGATACCGTACTGTATATCAGGCTTTCAGTCCTTGATAGATCAGTGACAGACAAAGTGGAGTATGAAGAGGAGTTGAAGACTATAAAAGGGGAGCTCGTCGGAGGCTTGAAGGTTGGAGAAATAGAGTTGGTTAAACCCTATTAGAAACCTTTTGTAATCCCTTAACCTTCGTCTTCTATTTCTTATAATTGTTGAGATTGTAAGAGGGTTCTCCACCTCCACTAGTTGACTGGAAGGAGAAAGATAGTGTCTTTCTTGGAGTAATATATCAATGGAACATTGGCCATGGATTTGGAGTGTTGGGGGCTGCCAAACCATGTAAACACCTTGTATTAGTGAATGGTATGTGGTCACTGTGTCAATGCTTTTATTCTACTCTTAATTGTTTGTGACCTTGTGAAGTAAATAGCAAGAGTAGTTTAGGATCACATTTTCAGTTTAGTTTGCTATTTAACCCCCTCTAGCATTTGACCATCTATACTTCACGGTCCCTACAAGGACGTGGTGTTGAGGGAGAAGGGAAAGGGTTACTAGACTTAGGATGTTTCATAATACGTTAGGAGGAAGAGTATCCAAGTGGTTCTCCATCAGTTTCATTTTGGAACTTTCTTGAACTTAGTGTTGTTTTTTAGTGCATCTTCACGTAAGAACAAAATGATGTTTCTGGGTGACTTGACTTTCCATCCTATTTCCTGACTGAATCAATTATCAAGTATATAGACTGTGTTTCATGATTTATTTCTAGATAGTTTTGGTCTATTGTCTTTTCCCATCAGATTTTTTTATGGCGATTAAACTGACAAAAGCTATTCATCTTTTCATTATTAGGCTTCATCTGTTTGAAGTTGCGTATCTTTGAGTTCATTCACTATCATTTATTTTTTCAACACCTTTTCTTTTCTTTATGCAGCTTCAGCTGAATTGCATCAAACATATAAGGAATTCGTTGGCGCTGTGGTTGAGTTGGTAAATGGCGAGGTGTCCTCCGAGGAATTCCGGGAGGTGGCAAAGACTGCTTATGATCTTTTTGGTCACTTTCACATGGATAATGATTTGACGAAGAGTGTTACCCAGAAAAAGTAACTGTTTCTGATTCACTCATTATCTTACTTTTTTCTTTTGTTGTCTGTGCTATTGCACATCTTGATGTTGTCTCTCCATAATTTATGGTTGATATAGTAATGGAATTTGGAACTTAATGAACTGGTTTTTTTCTTTCTTATCAACAACCATTTTGCATAACTAGGAGAAATAATTAATCATGTTTATTTTGCATAGATCAAGACTGACAGTTTAAAGAATAGAAATGATTCAGGATCAATTTTTTTTTAGTTTCCCACTTGATAAACTGGAAATACAGACAACAAAACTACTATGAAACTGAACCCTTAATTTTTTTTGCCTGAAATATCAAATTCATACAACTAATTTACAATAGTTATTTTGATGTACTTAGACATCAGTATTCAGATGTGTAAAATCCAATAGTTCATTTAGCCTGTGCACTCATTGATGCATACCTGAATATCCATTAGTTTTATATCTACTGCACCAACTGGTGGATATTTTCTGAAAGACACTTGTTCTTCAGGATTGAATTGCAACGACTTATTGGTTACAATATTGAAGATGCAATCTTACAGAAAATGGCTTCTCTAGCTCAGAGGCTTTATTCTCTTCAGCATACGCCCAATAATGCTCTAGTTGCCCAGGAAATTGGAGCAGATGGATGTGGTGACAGTACCATTGAATTTGGCTCTGATCTTAGTTTCCATGTTCCTTCTCGCTTTGTTTTGGATGTGCCATCGGAAAATGTTACACCTTTGTCAAGCGATTTTCTGCCAACCTCTACATTTGCTGACAATCATTACAGTCATACACACTTTGCTAATCATGATTCAACTACTGACCAAAGAATTGGTAGCTTAAAATGGCTAAAAGATGCTTGTGATATGATAGTGCAACATGATGATGCATCACAGATATCTGGAGATGAGCTTGCAATGGCTTTGTGCCGTGTGCTCCTATCTAATAAAGCTGGCGATGAGGTGCATTTTCTGTTGTGTTTTTTTACTCAATTGAACATGTGTACATATTAGTCCGTGTTGCAATGGCTTTATATATTGTCTTTGACATCTTTGAACCTTCTTTTTTTAAGATAGCTGGTGATTTGCTGGACCTTGTTGGTGATGGTTCCTTTGAAACAGTTCAGGATCTATTATTGGTAAGAGCTATAAACAACCTTGTTCCTGTATATTTCATACTGCATCTTTCTGGTCATTACTGGTTCCTCTTGATTTGATTAGCTGATTCTATAAACAACCATGTATCTTTTGCAGCATCCAAATGTTGTTATCTTCTGCTGTCCTTGATAAGTTTGCTCTCATTTTGTAGCATCGCAAAGAGCTTGTGAATGCAATTCAACATGGGTTGTTTATATTAAAGTCTGAGAAGATATCCTCAAACAATCAACCTAAAATGCCTAGTTATGGCACCCAGGTAACCTAATAGATGCAACAATGGTTTTTCTTCATTTGATTTCCCTCATTTCATCAATAATTTTGAAATTTCCTTCCAGGTTATTGTACAAACTGAATCTGAAAGACAAATGGATAAACTTCGGCGTAAGGAGGAAAAACGTAATAAACGGTTGGGAGAATATGGAAACACACTGGATTTTCCGGTTGAAAGCTTTTATTCTCTTCTTTTGGCAAGTCAGAAGAAACAACCTTTAGATGATTTAATTGGAATTGGCCATGGGATTAATTCTGTTTTGATCAGTGCTCTTCCTGAAGGAACTATAAGATTGCATAATAGTGGCTATGAAGAAGTTAGAATTCCACCCACTCCAACTGCTGCTATGAAACCGCATGAAAAACTGGTAATTTTCTCCTTTGTGGTGGAATTCTTTATTTGTTTAGATGTTTGCCAAAGCCTACTGTTGCGTAGTGAGTGATCAAGGAATTGACATGCGTAGTGAGTGATCAAGGAATTGACATCAATAACATGTTCATGGTTTAAAATCTCATGCCGTACCAAGCGGCACGGGCGAAACATCTCGTACCACTAGTCGACCGGCACCGCAGTGACACCGACACGCCTTGCGCTGCGGCAGCGCAATACTACATTTTTTTTCAATATTTTTTTAATTATTATCTTTTTATGATTAATTTTTTCCCATATTAATTTTTTCTTCTTCTTCCCCGTATTTTAATTTCTTTCGTTCTTAAACACATGAAAAAATTCCTTTAAATTTTTTTCCTTTTCTCCTTAAATGCATAGGAAAAAATTTTATCCTAAATTAAATTAAATTAAATTTAGACCTACTTGATCCTAATCATCATGTTTAGACTTTAGTTAATCCTAAATTAATTTTTACTCAATTCTAATTTTTAAAATATTAGTTTAACTTAATAATAAGTATTTATAATAATCATATAATATAATAATATTTTTTAATTAATAGATTTTATATTTAGAAAAAGTTTTGAAATTGTATCAGACGACACGATGTTATACCGAAATCGTATTGTTCTGGTCATAAATTGAAACTTCGATACGACTCGAAATTTTAAACCATGGACACGTTATGTTAAAGCATCCCATTGGAACATAAAAATGCTAAATAGGCAAATGTGAAGACATGAATAAATAACTCATAAATCATTTCCATCTTATTTGTTGGGACCCATATAAATGTAACTCAGGATGAGTTTGTAATATTTCATATTTTATCAATAACATCTCTATAGTTGATCAACCTATTTTGATAGCTAATTCATCCTCTAGATTGTTGCACAGGGTTGAGGAGGTGGATAGAAGTGAAGTGATCTATTTGAGAACTAAAATTGGCTCTTCTCTCGATGCTATATTTGGACATATTAGTGATATTTGTTGGCCGTTCATGTATTCTCGCAAGTCACCAACTTTATATTACACATGCCATTCAATATGACATTACACCACCACTACGGCTTCTCTGTTAGGGTCAATAGACTCCACCATCACAGCCATTTTTGAGGACTCTAAACTTTTTTAGCTTCAAGCGATCACCAATGGATTATTCTAGTCTGTTACCTCCCATATTTTTGTAAGTTCCTATTCTGCATGCATAACTCATACTTCTAGATTATCACCTTCGATCTTAGATTTGTAGGCCTCCAGCACATTTCTGATTAGACATCTTTCTTCTCAACCCTTAAATAACCTCAGTGCCCCACTAATGTTATTATTACCTAATGGATCATAGTCATTAGTTAAGGGTATTATTAGTGTCTCTCTTTCTCCCATGCTTAAATTCTCCACTGTGTTTTACGTACCTAAGTTTCATTTGCGCTTACTATGTAGTAGTAGCTCACTACATCTTTCTCTATCATATTTGACTCCACTTCTGTGTTATTCATGATTTGTGGATGGGATTGGTGATTGGCTTCGGACGCATGTCTTGTGGACTTTCTAAGTTGGATGGTACCTATAACATCCTTGACGTTTTTGGCTACACCCTCTTCAAATCTATAGCTTTGATATTTGAAGATTATGGTTCTTCAAACTCTTGAATGTGAGTCCTGTTCCTTAGGCAAACATGTCACTTCCTTTTCTAACAGGATTCATAACATGCTTGTACACGCTTTTGATCCATTTTGATGTCTATGGTCCTAGTCGTGGCTACTCTATTTTTTGGTTTTAAATATTTTGTAACCTTTATGGATGATTATTCTAGAATAACATGGTGTATTTTGATGAGACAGCATTCAAAGTTCTTTGTTTTTTGTTTATCCTTGTTATTTGTTACCTCATCAATCACATGCCATTCTTCACACTTTATGTCCAGATTCCCTTTTCTATCCTCTCAAGATGCTATATACTTTGTTTCACTATGGGTGCTCGGTTACACTTGTTCTATCCATCTCGTATCCCCTAGGCAGGATAAATAATCTATTGGGATGTATTTTTCTTGGTTACTCTCGTCTATAGAAGGGTTATCAATGTTACTGTCATTTATCGTGCCCTAGTTTTATTTCGGTAGATATAAACTTCTTTGAGGACTCTCTTCTTGTCTTCCCTTTTCCCTTCATTAGAATCAATCTTGGAGCTTCCCTCTGTTCCTATGCCACTATCAGTTCACCCACCATTGTAATTGATCCTTCACCTCCTTCAACTCCACATACATCACTTCTCCTTGCATCTCCTCCAGCTACCCTCCTTTAAATGGGTATAAACGCATGCGATAATGTGATGATGCTCTGGTGACTCCTCTCAACTCTGTCGTGCCTTAGTCACCTCCTGCCTCTGTCTTGGTCCCATTGCCTTCTGTAAGGGTACTTGACAATGTTCTATGGCACATCTTCTCTCTCAATTTATATCTATGCTTCATTTATCACCAAAATACTTTGCTTTTTTGTCTGCCTTATCCACACAACTTGTTCTTAGAAATATCTTGGAGGCCCTCTCAAATCTTGGATGCATGAAGGCTATGCAGGATGAGATGGATGCACCTCACTCTAACATACTTGGGAAATTGTTACTCTTCCTCAAGGAAAATCTACCATGGGGTGCAAATGAGTATTAATAGTTAGTTGATCCTAATGACATCATCAACTACCTCAAGGCTTGTTTGGTGGAAAATTGACGTTGACTAACTAAACACCTTTTCTCTAGTGATAAAAATTATTTTGGTTTGGATATTTGATATTAAAAATGCTTTTCGTCATTGAGATCTATTATAGGAACTTATATGGAGTAATTTCATGAGTTTGTTGCTAGGAAAAGAGAGTGCAATTTGAAATCACGATATGACTTAAAACAATTACCATGAGCTTGTTTGGGTCTTCTTTAGTATGGCATGACCAAGAGTCTGACAGATTATTTGATGTTTTATATATTTTTTGGTTCAAGGGATATAGGGTTACTCAACAATACAAGTATTAAAAAAAAATTTATGTTGATAAAAAAATGGCATACATATATGTCTATGCAAAACATATTAATCAATCAAAACAAGGTTAGAAGTAAACAAGTTACAGAGAAAGACATTGCAAAAAATACATAATGTAGCATTGTAGTTAACAAATAAATTATACTGAATTGAACAAGTCCTGAGTAAATGCATACAATTCATAAATCACATCTCAAGAAAACAATTAAGGTGACAATGCGGTATACATTTAATGTTTTTAATTACATCAAAACAAATACTTAAATTATCAATTATGCTGCCATAACAAAAAGTCTTAATCTGCATATTCTGTCTAATTTGATCGCCTATCTCACATTTGAAATGAACCGTACATCATATATGTGATGTGGTTCCCTCTATGAATCATCTATATGTAGAATTTTAGATGGATAACCGTGAGAATTGGGCAATTTGAATCAGGAGTTACTAATGTGACTTTAGTTTTTATCAGCAGCATCCAACATTAAAAACTTATCATATCTTGATTATCCAATTTGTCTGATCATAGAGTTCGATACAACAGTCAGATCAACCCCTCACATAGTGAGCTTTAGCTAGCTTCATGATAATCAAGCATTTGGAAAGAGATATTGTGATGAATATGGCATTCAAACATGAAGTCCTGCTTGTTTTTATACTTGGGAATTTTTATTTTAGTAACATGGATATTTGGGTTACATTGGCATAGCTTTTGTTTGATTATTTACTCCTTTTTTTACTCTCTGAGTTTGTCTTACTACAAAGTTTCATTGTATTTTTTTTTATCATGATAATTTGAGTGAATAATTAGCTTATTCTCTGTTTTGAAGAAGATTTTTTTGATGTTTCTTGAGCAAGGTGGATTTCTTTTCTCTCTTGAAGGTGGATTCCTCCATAGCCATTCCTTTTTTTTTCCTCTTCTTTGTAGATTCCTTATAAGAAAGAAAAAACTTTCCCTTGATACTGTCGTGCTATCTAGTATGTGCCGACTACTTCCTAATATTCAATTTCTTCCTCCATCCAATGTCAATCTGGTATCTGAGCATAGTTTGGAATAGTTAGGTGTGGCTGATTTCACATAACTTATGATTTCCTATTTGTTTCTCATGGATAAGGCTTGACTTATCAACATCATTTTGTAGTTTCGTTTTCAATATATTTGACCAATCCCATACCAACAGAATTACTTATAAGATAATATCTGCCTTCTTTTTATCCATCACAGAAGAAAATGGATTAAATGCTTTCTTTTTTATTCAAGTTATTCTAATGCAACACGAACATGGCCTGTGTCTTAGTTGGCAATCTCATGAGATTCAACACAATTCAAGAATCATTCCAAGACAATATTGTCTTTGGTCTATATGCCTTAATCAGCTACCTAACAATAGAAAATGCCAAATCTCTAAATCTAAATCTGTAATTAATTGAAGGAATGAAACAATAGGAAGGGATGCTTATTGCAAACCAGTTTTTCTTCAACATGAACTTCATTTTTTTGGTTTCTAATTTGCATGCAATCTGGAAAGCTTGTCCAAACTGACATACATTCTCCATTATTAACAAGGTATATGGACAATTTAGTGTTCTTCATCTTTGACTATCTTATTTTAACTAACAGCGACCATGACCTTCTTTTGCTTCAGATTGAAATCAAAGAACTGGATGATTTTGCGCAAGCTGCTTTCCAGGGCTACAAATCCCTGAATCGCATCCAGAGCCATATTTATCAAACAACTTATAATACCAATGAAAATATTCTGGTTACTAGCATTTCCTCTTGTTCTTCTATACTCCTTTATGTTAATTTCATAATTTTTTTGTTTGGAAGAACAAATGTGTGTAAAAGATTTTTTTTCTCCTGTTGACAGGTTTGTGCACCTACTGGTGCTGGAAAGACGAATATTGCTATGATATCTATTCTTCACGAGGTTATTTTCAGTAGAATCTGTCTGATAATGGTCTTTTTTAGACTAGGCTAAACTTTTTATGTAGGGAAAAATTATTAACAATTGCTACAATCTTTCTTTCGTTTTTATCATAAGTGTTCTTTTTCCCCGGAAAAATATTTCTTCCTTTAGTAATACTAACGTTTCTTGTAGATCAAACAACACTTCAGGGATGGTTTTTTACACAAAGATGAATTCAAGATAGTATATGTTGCTCCAATGAAGGTATTCTTCCCTTACAGGCATGCTAGGTCTTTCTTCGTGTCTCAGCCTGTTCTTACAAAAGTGCTCTAATAGGCTTTGGCTGCTGAGGTGACAACCACATTCAGTCGGAGGTTATCTCCCTTGAATCTGGCTGTAAGGGAACTTACAGGTGACATGCAATTGTCAAAAAATGAGCTCGAGGAGACCCAGGTAACTCTTTTTGGTGACTCTTCTTTTTGATCCATGAAGGTCTTGTATGAGCACACTATCTAACATGACATCATATTAGATGATAGTGACTACACCTGAAAAGTGGGACGTGATTACGCGCAAAAGCAGTGATATGTCATTGTCGATGCTGGTAAAACTCTTAATCATTGATGAGGTGCATCTGCTTAATGATGATAGAGGTCCAGTAATAGAAGCTCTAGTTGCCCGAACACTTCGACAGGTAAGTTTTTTAAGTGATGTACGAACTGTTTATTAGTTGATCATTTAATGCATTTTCTACATATTTGAAAATTAACATATCATAATAAATTGCTTTTCCAATAGGGTTTTACTTCATCTAGGATGTGAGCCAGTCTAGTCTATAAGAATTAAATGCTAATAAACCAGTTCATAGTAGGTCTGTCTACCAGTGGATTGTTCTATCTTGCCGTATCTCATTTATTCCATGTTATATGAACTATTTGAAACCATGTAGTGCGCCAGATGTCACGGTCAAAATTAATTGTTTCAGTAAATTATCAAAACTCTATATTATCTTGTGTTATGTCAATTATGTTGATGAGCTTTGTATCATATTGACATTCAAGACCCTCTTAACATACTACAAAACATGTCAAGATGAATTTAAATAATGTTTGTTATCTTTTGGTAACTTGTGCCCCTATGATACAATGTTAAAATTTGTACATTTTAGACGAGAAACAAAGCTTGAACTTAGGTATACTTGTGCTCTCTTATTTATTTATTTATTTTCATTTCCTTCCTCCTACCCCTCCAATTCTCCATTGACACCATACGTCAAAACACCGACATGGTACCTAATGATCATCGTTTTAGTCA
Source organism: Kaempferia galanga (assembly GCA_037974795.1). NCBI lineage: Eukaryota > Viridiplantae > Streptophyta > Magnoliopsida > Zingiberales > Zingiberaceae > Kaempferia > Kaempferia galanga. The sequence continues at coordinate 1,525 of JBBPFP010531915.1, read as the reverse complement.
AAGTCTAAAACTCCATCATGGTTCAAAATTTAAAGAGTACTTGGATACTTATCCATAGACAATGCACTTGTTTGAGTAGGTGCAAACACGTTTAAAATAACCATTCTGTACCAATAGGCTAGGGAAAACTTATCGCTTTGCTGCAATCAGCATGTAGAATGAATCAAGACTCGTGCTTTAAAATGTTGAATTGTATTAGTTGTGCAATATTTTTATTCTTTGCATCTCAGTTATTCAACATCTATATTTGAATTGTATTAGGTATCTCAATTCAGTTCTCACTGTTAAACATTTACTACTTTTGACAGGTTGAGTCAACACAATCAATGATAAGAATTGTGGGATTATCTGCCACCTTACCAAATTACTTAGAGGTACTTTTTACAATATCACCATATGGATGGTTGAATCCTCAACTTATATATCTTCTCTCTTGTTTCTTATATAACATCTTGATGTACAATTACTAGGTCGGACAATTTTTACACGTTAATCCAGACAGTGGACTGTTCTTTTTTGATTCAAGCTATCGTCCAGTTCCCCTAGCTCAACAATACATTGGGATAACCGAGAAAGATTTCTCTAAAAAGAATGCTTTATTTAACTCGATTTGTTATGAAAAGGTTTTACTTGGACTTTTATAATAATAATTAACTTTATCAATAATGTTATCATGGCATTCACTGTCGCTTATTCGTAGCAGGTTTTGGATTCAATAAAGCAAGGTCATCAAGCAATGGTATTTGTCCATTCACGTAAAGACACTGGGAAAACTGCAAGAACTTTGGTAATCATTTTTATGACACAGAAAATAAGATTGAATTATTGTTTTTGTTTAAAAAAGATTTTCAAGTTGTAATACTTTTTAGAGATTGCCCTTTTTGTCCTAGAATATCTTATTTATTGTTGTGTGTGATCAGTAGGTTTAGTATAGCATTGTAGAAAAATGAAAGAGATTTTAAATGTGATTAAAGAAAAAAGGGATATTAAAAATTTTACTAACCAAATGTTTACTCAAAAGAGTATTTTGACACATTTTGGGTTCTCATTTCTCCAAAATGATGTTGATGTAGGACTTGCACTTGGAGAGGTAGGAATATTTTTTTTCAATGTTTTCTAGTCATGAATTGAATGGTTGACATAATCCAACTATTTGTTGCCCACATCAACTTTTCATAATCGTACATAAATTGGCTCAATGACATCTATATTTTTTGATGTTTCAAAAATCAGCTCAAGGGATTTGCCTTCTTAACATCCCTCCCATTCATCTCATATGCTTTTTCTCAATTTTTTTTTTTAAATGAGGTGATAGGATGTGTACTTGATCGTCAAGGAATATATATACACACACACAAGAATGATAGCCTGCATACCTTTATGTGAGCGATTGTGGGTGACGTCAACGTGCGCAAACTGACGTGGCAAAAATTTAATTGTTTTTAATTCCTCTCTCATCTGCGTGCATCAACTCTCTTCTCTCCCCTTTTTTTTTTGATGAACTCTCTTGTCTCTCTTTTGGTGG
>JBBPFP010528626.1:0-16612 GCA_037974795.1 Kaempferia galanga | reverse complement strand
CCCGAGCACCCGATCGGACGGGTGCTGTGCACTGGACCAGGGATGATCCAGGGATCCCTGGTCCAGAGGATGTGAACTGCTATAGTTTTATATATACTACCATATAAATTATTTTATTTAATAATATTTATATTGTAGCCGTTATAAAATCATAAGTATTATAATTATGGTAGTAATTATATAATTATAATTATTATATTATTGTATGTCTATGATTTATTAGCTGTTATAAGATTACAGCGGTTATTATTTTATAAAAGATAATAATATCAAACGATGTCATTTTATATATTCTATAAGAGAGGAGGCATGCAATGGTTATGATTTTTAATCAATAAAGAAACACTGCATGCACCTTTTTAATTCTTTATCGTTCTTTTACATTTTTTTCCCTTTCTTGTCATCGAAGATTTTATTTTTATTTATTTCTTGCAAAATAATTATTTCCGCCCGCAAATATCTCCTCTCTATATATACGCTTCCCCCGATAAGCGCACGCCAATTGATCTTCCTCCCTCACGGACCTCGTCCCTACTCCAACCTCCCCCGCCACCATGGCCGCCTCGGTCAGCGCCTCCACCACTTCGGCGTTTGACGACCCCGGCGATTGGGTCCACAAAGCCCTTCTGGACCCCCATCTCCCCGCTGAGGTTCTCCTGAGTTTTCGCCGGCGCCGCCCCGAGCTGGAGGCGGAGACCGACGAGGACGCGGATCCAAGCACCTCCGAAGCCGAGAAGGTGCCGGAGTGGGGGAAGCGAATCAAGAGGTCGAGGGTGATGCGGCTCCCGCGGATCGCGGAGGCGCCGCTCGAGGACGAGCCGGCGGTGATGAAGAGGAGGCCGAGCCCGCAGTCGCCTCTCGATCTGTGTCGCATCGCGTCGGCGAGGTCCGCCGAGAAGCCCCAGGTGGTGTCGAGATCTCCCTCCCTTGCCGCCGCCGAAGCCTGCCGCATCGAGGTGAGCACTGCTTCCCCCCATCACAACCGCTCCCTTTTCTCGTCCCTTGTTCCACATGACGAAAATGCCCCTGATCGAACTGTGCAAATAATTCTATCGATAACCCCAAAAAAAAATTGTCGCATTTTCCCCCAATTTGGTGAAACATTTTGGAATATAGACAAATACAAACGAAATTTCATACCTAATTTCGAGGGTTTTCAAGAAACTCATCGTAATCTTTTAGATCGATTTTTAAGTTTCTCTATTATAAAAAAAAAAAGTTGATCTATTCCACTCGGACCTTGCTATGTTTTCGGAGGCGACACGTACCTGCATTCCCATTGGAAGAAGCAGTGCATCCGAATAACACATGGTGCTCGAAGGCGAATTCTTCGGTGCCGTAGTCGCAGCAAGAAACGTGGATTAATTTATTTCGATGGCGGTGTCGCGTGCGGTGTGGCTGGCGCATGCCGCGCATCATGGGTGGTTACAGATTCCACCATTTCTATAGATTTGTTTTAGTTTTTTCCCTAAAAAAAATTGATTTTAATTTTTTTTTGGAAGAATTGTGTTTCATTTAGTGCGATTTTAATCTGCAACCCCGCTGCCAACTTGTATGGGAGGAGCAGTAGGTTCGCTTTCTTTGCTGCCTTATCTTGCAAGCAATAATAATTACGAGTGCATCGGATCGCATTGGATCCCCCTTCGGCCATGGCGCTGGCTGTCGACTTCAACAACTCTGACGCTCCTCTTTTCTCTCAGGTTGTGGCTGCTCCTTCGATCCCGTCTTCCGCATCCATCAGACGGCCAGCGGCGAGGAAAATGGTATATTCTCTTTCCTCTGACAAAAAAAAGATGATTTTTTTAATGGCACGGAATCCCCAAATGTGGGCCTGTTTCTGTTGCCTTCGATATTAAGCTCGTTCTTAGCTCGGCGAGAGAGTTATTTTGTGCTCTGGCTTGGTGAGCAGACGAAGCTAGAGCTGCAAGCGGTGGAACGGACGCTGCTCCAAGAAAGGGCGAAGCTTCGCGAGGTTGATTTTTTTTCTCTCCGTCTTTTTTATTTCAATTGTTCGAACGCAGTCGATTATGACTGTTTAATTCTTCGCCACTTATTTGTACCATGTGATTCATGGATGTGATTGCGAAGCAGGAGATCGAAGACGCGCGAAGGACCGCCGACGAATTGCGCGCCCATAATCACAAACTGAAGCAGGTGTCCCTCTCTTCTCCCTGCAGGGCATTATTTATTAAGACTTATTTATGCGAGCTACTTATTGAAACCGTAGTTTGGATAATAGCTAAAATTCAGAGATTAAACTGAAAAATTGAACTCTTGGGGTCAAATTAACATTTTCCCAAAGAATCTTGCCCCACCAAAATCTGAAGAAAAACAGTGAGGCAAGATGCTAGTTGTTTATGTATAGCTTCTTAGCAAACTTCAGACCTCTTAGTTTCAGAAATACACAATCTATACCCCCTTTCAAGTTTTTTATTTGATAAAAAAAAATGATATTTGCCAAGCTGTGAAGTGGAACAGTTTGATTAAGTAAAAGTTTGTCATACTTTAATTTTTGATAATTTATTCTCATCTTTTTGATGTAATTATGATACAAAATATTATTTATCAAGTTATCTAATAGTCAGTCTTGACCAAAGAAGAGTAGTTTGGTACAACAGGGGAGAGGGGACCTTGATGGAAGGAATAGCTTTGTTTGGTCAATTGGGCTAGATTTGTCTTTCGTTAGTAGGGCCCTTGTGCTTTGACTTCGGCGTAATATTTTTTCAGTAGAAAATCTCAGTATGTCGATGGCAATACTTAGCATCTTTCTTTAGGTAAGCTAGAATTGATCCATGGATGACCCTACAATAATCGAAATCTGTTATCTTCTCAGAATATTCAAGAAACATAATATGATCATCAAAAACCACCCTATTCTTTTAGGTCTATTTCTTGTTTTATAGGGATACAACATTTTTTCCCGTGTGCATAATGGATTGCTTTTTCATTTTACCATGATAGTGCTTTGAAGTACTCAATGAGCATTTTGATAGCCTTAATCATAGTGATCTTGAACTAAGCTTATTTCTACAATTCTAACTCACTTTTATATGCAAATTATACATTTAAAATCAATTGAAACATTAATTTCCCTCTTGCAGCTGCGAGCAGAGCTTCCAAAGATTGCAGCTCCTTCTTCCCCACCCAGGCGCAAAGCGTCTGTTTCATTACCAGACCTCAACGTCCCCTTGCTTGATTGTTACTCCCCATCCTAATTTTCATCGGTCACGAAAACAAAATGTAAATAGTCGAGTTTGGGCTGATGAAGCACCAAATCACTAACAATACTCTGCTAATTCTAGTTTTTCATATTTAGGATGAGCAAATGATTTTTAAGATTTTGCTAAACTTAATTGCACGGCTGCAACCTATCCTACATTTTTAAGATTTTGCTTACAATTTCTTTGCCTTTTCATTAATGAAATGATTTTGTTTTGTTATTTCTTATTGTGGATTTTGTTTTGCTTATTATGAAAACAATTGAAGGAACCGTGTCATAACAAAAAGCAGTGAAATCATAAATTACAAGTTCATAGAGAACATGTCCTTGGTAGCAATGAAACTATTTACATGTTACAATGCACATATTCAAATTTTCAATCTGGAGCAATAATAGTTTTCGAGTATAGAAGTCTTAGTTCAGGTACCGTCTGCAATTTTTTGAATGGCAGAAACACGGAATTTTCTCGCCTTCGTCTTCACTGTTGAAGTGATAGTCATAAGTAATCTCCTCGCCAGGGTTTATGTCCCTCTCTGCGAAGAAAACCACCTGTAAGAAGGATCACCATTAGTTAGATTAAGCACAAGGAGTATTAGTAGTTTAGTTCAAATCACAATACCTTTTTATCATTTCTGACTGTGATTACTTTCGCGACACAGTTTGGCTGATTCATCAAACACAGAAAGGGTCAACATTTCATGAGTAGACAGAATGAACAATCGGCCTTGGAACAACAAGGTCTATTACCAGGCAAGAATGGTTGACAAATCGGGCAATCCCGCCTTTGCGTGTGGCATCAATGATGTGTTCCTTATCAATCCTAAAGAAATAGCAAGCACTCTTGTATTGGATTCTTCTACCTGATTGGTACTCAACCTCTCGCTTGTCGGCTACTCGTAGTCCGACAATCTCACCGATATATTCAACTACCTAGGAATGCCAAAAGAGATGCGTGATGCTAGTTTCACCTTTGATCGAGCAAAGGGCAAAAAATTGAGTAAGCCACTACTTACCATGGCTCCGCGGGGAATAAACTGCGATGTGTACAGACCAAGCGCATGAATTCCTGATTTGTAAACAACCAAATGCTTCCATCTCTTTAACTGCTTGTATAGAATGTATTCCTTCTGGCAATCAGAAACACTAGATGTAAAAAATTTTTGATTCGACGCTTTGATAAATTTCATACCACAGAGACAATATTCTCATATGAACGCCTACCCGGTAGTCATTCTCGACATCTGAACCTGATGGCTTTGTTAAACCTCTTGCACGGCACTTCTGGCCGTTAATATGAAGCCATGCATTTATCTGCTCCTGGGAAACAATGCATACACCATCTTTACCCGGTCCTTGGAGATTAGGCTGGTGTGTTCTCTCTCTTTTCCGACCTCTAACAACCTGTTTCAAAGCTTAATGTCTGAACAAATTGATTCTTTATCAATAAACTACTAGACTTACCTCGGTGCGAGCACATGAGCATTCTTCCTTTATCCGGCTTTGTTGGGGATCCACAACATGATTATCAAGATGAGAATTATCGGGCATTGCGTGATGCAAGCATCTCCCATAAAAGCCAACTTTTTCATCGTCATCGCCTTCAATTTCACTTTGTAGCAAACCCTATGAATTGTATAGGAGTTGGTAAATAGTAAAAAAACAACGAGAATCCAAGTATTCTAGCAACAATATCGACAAATCATTCAAGATAAAAAAAAAAAAACAAGATGGATCAAAATCAAGGATAATTTAGATTTTGGAACTTGAAGCTACTTTTCTTTTCCAGAGTTTGTATCCTTTTCCAAGACTCTTTAGTTGGTATTAGATTCTGTAGCGAATGTAATTTTACTATATGCACAAACAAATAATATTTCAAAAATACGATAAGAAGTTTAGTTCAGATTAATTTGCTAATACAGAAGGAACTAGTAAGAGTAGGTAAACCTTCTGATGTGCACACCAAGGATGAAATGGGACAGAGCAACTTGAAACTCTGCATTCTATGCACGAACCTCCTGAACGTTTACACAATGAACAAACCTGAAAAATAAGTCATCCTTGATGTTTATTATGACACCCACCAAATAATGATTATTCGTAAATGAACCTATTGTCAATAATAACTCACTACATTTTTCTTAGCAGGTAAAGCACCAGACACATCAAAAGTATTCATTGTGTCAACATTTGGACATCTTGTACCAGGTGTCCAAAGTGCGCAAACCATATGCACCCATTGTGTGATAGATGGATCCAGTGATCCGGCGATTATGCTGTTAAAAGCCGGATATTTTCCTGACATTCTACTTTTCCTTTCAGCAGTATAAGTCTCACTAACTGAACCACAGTTGTTGAAGTTAGATGCTTCATCTGCGGAATCAAGATTGAGAGAATCCATTTCTGCATGTTCAGAAGGAATGGTCTTCACAGAATAAGATCCTTTACCAACTTCCCATGCCTTCAATAAACTCTTGATAATATTCTGACATTTTACTGCCCTTGTCATGGCTCCATCACCATATCCACACAAAACACAAACCTGTTTATAACAAATTATAAAGATTGAATTATGATAACGAATATGGTTAGGATTTCTTTCAATTGATCATAAAGAAACAGAAGCATTATGATCTATGATAAACTTAGAATATGTATTATGCATAGTTTTCCACAATCACATTGATGAGCAATGTTCAGCATCATGGAACAAGTTGCAACATTCATAGTAAATTGAGGACATGAGGTATGTCAAGGGAACAAGTATATGATCAATAGCACGGTTGCTGATGGTTTAATTGATTTATTATTTTGCATTGTAGTACAGATTAACCTACTTAAGCTGCTGGCCAATTAGTAAGAATTTGTTCTGTTCTATCCATCAGATTAGGTTTTAGATGATTACGTAACAACATTAGAAACTCAAATCATTGAATTTTGTTCCATGTGTGCATTTGGTGGGTTGACCTTTTCTTGTCAGATTCTGGAGTAGGAATTGCTAAAGTTTTCCTAAATTAGTTGATTCATCACAAGATGAGACAGAATCACACTCATGCAATTAGATCATCAATTTAAATTTAGATTCTCTATGAAAGCTTATCCCACAAATATCATAAACACAAATACACAATGCAACCAAAAAAGAGATCAAATCAATTTGGTTTTCTTCTTTTTCACAATAATCTAAATGGCATTTGCTGTAGAAATGTAAGCTAACATCAAACACAAATGAAGAGCTTAAGTCAAAGTTTACAAACACCATGCTCAGTGAGGATTTATAAAGAAGAAAATACTAGCATGCTCAGAAACAGTAGACTTGTCGCTTACTATGTCTTGGGAGTTGCACTTGCATGGACGACAGCACCAATTACCTTTGGGAATTTTTGAAACTCCATAGCAGGCTTGGTGCACCTACACAAATGTATTGTCAATCCAAGGGATGAGTAAATAATTAAATAAGAGAAACAAACATGAAGATTAAATCTCCATGTCGTGTACCTTAATCAAGCAGTCATGACACTCTAACAATTGATTGGTGTCACCTTGATTCGAGCTTCCACAGACACAACAAAATGTATCTGGATTTAAAAGACTGTGGCTACTATGTAACAAGGCATTGTTAGAGAGAGAAAATTAACAGAGAAGGCTGATAGGAGAAACTCCAACAAACATCGTTGTTTCTATTTGAAGTTTAATGTGATTGCCTACCTTCTGCTTACTTGAGGCAGCTTGCCAGCATGATGATGATTGTTCTTAGGAAAGGGAAAAGAACTAATAGTTGTTGGCGATGCAGGTTCTAAAATCTTCTGCTGATGTAATTTATTATCTTGATCTTCCAATCCTACAACAAAACTTGCAACCTTCATATTAAGGAAAAAACATAAAAAGAAAAGGTAGAAGAAACTAGTGTCAGATAAGAGACCTTTTATCTTCAGTACATTAGAATAAGATAAATCCAGATAAATACATACAAATTTTTTGAACATATGAGAACATACAAACACCTAGGGAATGTATGTGTAACATCACACACTAAAACATTACCACGAGTAGCCGAAGGGGAACAATTGAGCTGATCCTTTGCCATGGTCAATTTTGAGCATTCATTAATCTCAGTAGTTGGTGAGCAGGTGCTCTTTGAATGATGCCTAAATTTTGCAGCAAGTTTGCTAGGGCTGCATGTACAAATATCCTTGCGCCATAAGTTAGATATTGATTGCATAGAATGCAAACGACATCTTACGCTTGTGTTATTTCCAGAATGGGATGCCTTTGCTGTTGATGGTGAGTTCAAGTCTTCACCATTCTTTCTTAAGCATTCATAACTTTCTTCCAATCTATGAAAGATTGCAGGATTTTTAGCATCCTCGGAGGTTTCACTATGCTGGCTTACAGCTGTATCAGAGGTTTCAGTAAGGCTGCACTTTCTAGCCCTTTTTAGTACTGATGCCAAGGAAATTATTTTTGCAGGCTTTTGATCACCGTCGGTTCCTCCACTAGAAATGATACCTGAATTTCCACATACAACAGGCTTGCTCTTCCTAGGTACACTAGTCTTGCTTGAAATATTTGCAATACAATTTAGTGACATGAATTTAGGTGGCTTTGCAGTACCACTCCGACTTTCAATTTTTGAACATGCAACTAGCCCTTGTTTCATCATTTCTCCAACATTCTTGAGTCTTCTAAGTGAGATATCATCATTTTGTAATTGCTTGTCGTTATCCTTTGGCACTCTATCTTGGTAACCAATTCTTTCCTTGGATTTGTTGAAGGATAAAACAGAACGCTTCCTCTTGATAATTGCAGCAGACCCATGAGAAGCATTTGTTCTTTGCATCACACAACCAGGTTTGGAAACTTCAATTTCTTGGGATCGAGAACTATCATTTTCTAAATGCCTAACATTGTTCAGTATTCCACGGCCACCAGAAGGATCAGGGCCACTAGAAGGATCAAATGATGGATTATGGTCCTCAGATTTGTTTGCACCAGTTTTAGGTGTCATTTCAAGCTTCCGTCGATATTTAGCATTTTCTTTTTTCGCCAACTCTTCATTGAGACACTTGGCTTTCTTGGATTTATATGGAATCTTCAAATACAGTTCATCAATAGGATTAATGGATGAATAGCTTGCCAAGCAATCAAACCTAGATTTAGCAACATTCACCTTGTCGATTGTATTAAAGCCTTCGTTCCCATCTCGGACGACTACATCAGATGATCCACATTTCTCATTCGCTGATCCTTCATCAACCACTAAATCATGCATCATTGTAGAAGTTCTAATACAGGGAGTTGAATTATTAACTTCAACTGAAACTTGAGTTAAGACAGGAGCAGAGGATCCAGATGACATATTAGACATCTGTGGTGCTTTTGTTACATGGGAATTTAGATGAGCTTTGTTGAACTCAGTGGCATAATTGGAAACCTGATCGCCAATGCTCTGTGTGTTTTTCAATGCCTCTGCAAACTTGTCATGAGAAGCACCAGCATGGGCAAAATTCTTTTTTGGAACATCCCTCCAAAAGAGAGGTTGTTGATCATTTCTAGGGCCGCTATTATTCTTAGAACAATCACAATGAGTTAGACGAATTCTCTTGCACTCTGGTAACAAATAGTTGTTGTCATTATCTCCGGTGGTATGTGTTATGTTAGCTTGTCCACAAACCTCCTGCTCACTTAAGGCTTTAGAGGTACTATTACTCCCCGAAGTATAGAAACCATGAAAGCAATATGGAAATACAGAAGTGCAGCAATGCCCATATGAGCAAGAAGTATGTTCTCTGTGATTGAACATTTCATGTTTATGATCACCAGGAAAACAATTATTTGACAGCCTCCCAAGTCTGAGGTAGTGATCAAGAGTTGGAAAAAATAAGCATAAACATTCCATACATTGATTAAACTATGAGCAAAATACAACTAATGAGATAAGGATCAAAGGACATTGTTGGAACAAACCATTTGAAGACAAGCAAAATTATTGATTAACAATGAGTTCAAAAGAGTTAACCATATGCAACATGTAATAAGAAGTATACATGACAGTAATGAACAGGAATGATGAAGTTGAAAGAATTAGCACATTTATAAAAACAAATAGAAGAACACATCAGTAAGTTTGATCACCTAAGACAAGGTTGTTCATCCACATCACAATTGCAACAACTTGAAAATCTTTTGCAGCATTTTTCAGATTTAAGCAGTGCTCTTTTTGTTGAACACGAGCAATTGCAGGTTCTAGTTGAACCTGTACACTCATCACAATAAGAAGACTGATAACAATTCTGAGTCAAGTGAGGACAAAAGACAGACCTGTATGACAAGGATGACCAGAAAATATATCCAGGTCAACAGCAGATTGGCAGCTTGGGCATGAGTGTCTAACAACTTTAGAGCCATTGAGATGAGTTTTGCAGCAAGATCCTTCCCTTGAGTCTGTCTGAACTGCAAGTTCATCGTTACAACTTTCAGGTTTGGATGATGATAGACAACACAATTGATGATGTTGCGAGTTTGTTTTAGCAGCATTTGAACTTTCTTGGGTTGAAAATTCAACTACACGCCGAAAAGCAGAATTTTTTGATTTGGCATCCATAGAATGCTTGGTTGTAGCAAAAATATTTTTGCGTGTTTCCAAAGAAGAAAGGGTTGTAGAAGACATTAGATGGTCTGATTTCAACAAATCTGTACCCAATGATCCACAAGGAATTGGATCGTCACACTCCTTGTTTGAGAGAAAAACAGTTTTCTCTTGCTGCTTGGTGTTTCCAACACCTTGTTTCTGCAGCATGTTAGATTGATTGTCCAAATAGAAAGAAAAGTCCTTACCATTTCCAAGGATGCTATTTTGGAAGCATTTGCTATTAAAAGGTGCAGAAATCTCTCTAGTACTTGTGATCTCATTTTGTTTCTGTACCATGGAGTCAGACTTTATTGTGTCACTCTCGAGAGTGGGAATATTCTTTCCTTCATCCAATTTGTTGGGGAAATAAATTGTATTGGCGTTACATACACTTCTAGTACCATGAGTAGAGTCTCCTACAGAATTGCAAACATTGTGAGGCATCTTAGATGATAAGTGCTCGATTCCATTGAATAAGTTATCCAGAGATAAAGAAGTGTTATTCCCTTCAAGATGTGATAGAAACAATGAAATCAGGGGATTCATGTTTGCATCGCGAGTGAGACCTTCAGAGTCAAAATGATTACGGGCATTAAAAGGTCTAGCCGCATGCTGTGTGGATCCTTTATTGTAAGGAGATGCCTCCGAAGATAAATGGAGATTTTTCTTGGTTTGATTTGCAGTCCAAGTTTTAGCATCTGCATGAGAAACACCTTGATAAAACCATCCAATAAGTCAAGTACTAGTAAAAAATGACAAAAGAAAATGTAGTGTTTCCAATTCAACTTACTTCGTTCCTTTAGCTGCTGATGTGGTTGTGGCTTCACTGTGTCATATGCTGGTCCAATTGGTAGCGCAGACGATCCAAGTGAACCTGCAAAGGCACTGTATTTCTCAGACGGCTGGCCAAGCCTCAATTCAATGTTCGACGCGCCATCAATATCAGCCAGAGGTGCTTCAGCAAAGGAGTTGGTATCGTCAAGGCCATCATCATGCCTCACTGTTCGATTGGTCCAGGAACATGCTAAGGGCATACAAGATGTATGTTTTCCAGTATAAGGGCCATCAGAAGTATTCAATTGCTGAACAACAATTTCTTTACCCTTAAATAAAGTCGAGTGAACTATTTCAAGACCAACACTAATAGGAGGTTGCTTCGGAGTATTCAAGGGTTGTTTCTTCATTGTACTAGGCATGCTAGCTGGCACTGAACTGGGAATCTTCTTTTGACAATTTTTAGTACCATGAAAATTATAGCTCAGGCACGCATTGTCATGCTCCTTGTTTATTGATTTGTCCTGCATGGTATATTTCACCTTTATATATGGAGAGCTAGAAATAGAGTTATTCAAAGGTTTTGCTGGTCTCCAAGATCCTCCAAATGACTTGATATTACTAATTGCCACATTGTTGTTCAACAATATTGGAGCATAACTGGCCTTGGAACCAACCGAAACATCTACTGTTGCAGAACCACCTGACCACTCCCTTCCAATAATTTCATCTGGTGTCATAATCTGAAGCACAGAAGAAGAAAAGAAGTATGATAATATAAATTTGTGCAATTAAAGAGATCTAGAAAAGAAACAGTATGGGCAGCTTTTTTTGTTTATCACTGCTTCCAGTCTGACGCAGGGTAAGGAGCCAGAGGTATACAGGGAACTAGCAACTAGCCAATGTCAATGATGTAAGAACGTAGACGATGGATGTGGTGTAACCTGCCATTGACATAGCCTTGCATAGACCTTAATGGAAGAATGATAAGATTCAACCAGTCAACCCCAAATAGTTGGGGCAAACATGCTAGATGAATAATATGATGATGTTATGAGTGATCTGTAGAGTTATGGAAGCTAAGCACCAAGTAATCTGCAATTCTTTGTTCATAGGTGAAGTAAACAACAATTTTCCTATCCACATGCCAGTCTTCTTTTTATCAAACCTGATTAAAATTAGGACTAATAACAATAATATGTTAGACTAGATTATGGCCCTGCACATTGCTAGAAGCAAGAAATGTTGGTAAAATGAAGAAGAGAAACATAAAGCATGCTCATGCAAGTGAAAAGCATGGAATCAGAACTTTAGTACTTGAGCACAGCAGTAAAAGAGATCATAGTTATTAAAATCAAACCAGATAATGAACAAAGCAAGCTATGGATTATTAGTTCATTAGTCAGACTACATTATAATATTGTCCACTCGTCCCAACTATTTGAGGTCAACTACATGAATCTTAAGTCTCCATTCCCATAACTTGAAACAGCAATTTCATGCCTCAGCCCCACTTTGTTTGGTCCTGCTTACCCTGATGCTTCAGAAACATAATATTTAAAAGTCAATTTACAACATGATCAACCAAGTCAAAATGATCATGGCAATTTTTTGCAGTTTCAATCTATGAAGTTACCTGGTTCTTAAATAATGATCCAATTGGCAAATTTTTCATTCAAGCCAATCAAGGTAGGGATCATTAAGGAGTTCAACTCCTATCTAGGTCATTCCATCATAAACAATAATAAGATTTGTTAGAACAATGAAGCCCTCATTCTCGGTGTGTTGGAATTTTATTCAGCATAGAAAGTAGATCTATTACTTTCAGCAGAATCCTTACATCAAGCCAAATGCACACATGGATTAGCAACGGAAACTTAGATATTTAGTGAAGACAAAAATATGATGAGATACATAAATTCAACAAAACAATTTCTAATTTTTCATTGAATGGTTGAAAACACCATGTCACTGATTTGTCATTACAATTAAAGGATTATGTGGAAATGCTAGTTACCCCTAAATATTGCTTGCACCAATGTGATATGTTCATTCCATTCTCCAAATAGACAGCCTCACCGGGATTCACTGAAGGCGATCCTGAATGCTGCAACAAAAACATGGGAAGAAGACAATGTTTCCCAATTCCCATGTGAAAGACAAAAGAAAGGTCCAACATGAGAGCAATCGTGAGATTCTCAGATCTTTATACTACCTCGCAAAATTTGGGAACTGACATATGGGAGTTATGACAAAAGCATAAAACTCCAAGAAGTCCTGCATCGCCCATAAATAACTCTCCTACTGCAAAACAAAATAAGGTCAGCAAAAAAGCAAACAAATAACAGCCCAACTTGCCATGTCATGATCAAATCATTAAAAATGAACATAATCTAGAAATGAACAAGCCACAAAGCTTGTTGTTGGCAAGATTAGCGATGTACATGAAGTAAAACAAAAATATGGGGCATATTTGCGTACAGAGAGTAAGTAGTAGACTGACCAGTACTTCTACAGAAGACAAGGGGACGCCCTTTAAGATAAGAAGAATTATTATGTGAAATAGGAGACTTGGCATCAAATGAAATAATCTTTGAGGCATGAACTTCCTTATTTGAGTTTTTGTCTGCATTTGCTGACCTGCCTGAATTACATAGTTCATCCCATGGAGTGACGGCAGTTCCTGTATTGTTGGACTGAGAGGATTGACAAGGAGTTACTTCCACATAGTCCCTCGCATGATGAGAATTGCCCACTAATCGAACATTGTTGTGGAGAAAAGGGACTTTGGTGGAAGCAGGATTTGCTGCTGTCCTAGAGACAACAAAAGAAGAATGCTCATTCCAATTTCCCAGAGAACCATTTCCATGGTTTTCGGGTAGGGGTGGAATATTTATTGATGGGACCACACAGCCAGTGCCAGTTAGAACCTTGTCATTGTTGATATGAATCTTAGCTATGTCCATTCGTGAATGAGGCAGATGTGAGAATTCATCAGATAGCAGAGAAAGAAATGAATTACCCAGCTCTGTCTTCCCCAATCTGTAGCCTAACTTTAAATTACTAACGGCTGCAGTCTCCTGAACTCTTGCATGATTGTTCAAAACCGCCTCCTGTCTAATGAAAGAATGGAAATGGTGCCTTGTGTTCTTGTGAACCTGCATGAGGCAATTATTCAATAAAACTATTATTCTGTTGACATGAATTGAAATTTCAATATTGGTCTAAACTGAAAGCCTCCAAACAATAACCATTCAGTACACCAGCACCTGATATACCAGTAAAATCAGCATATGCAAACACTCCAATAGTTTTTTTTTGTTTCTTTATTGATAAGTTCACATCATACTAAACAGTGTGCCATCAGGTGCCAACCTTTAGCTGCAATGGGATGCATGGACATTCAAGATCAACAATTGCATAAATTAACATGCAATATATGTAATGTAAAACCGTAGCAAATAGCTAAGACTTCAACCAGAAAGATTTTTCATGTTTTGCAAAGTTGCTGCACTTACACATGCATGCAATTGCATTAGTCCATTCAAATAGTAGCATGCAAATCCAGAAGCCTCACTGATAAATCCTTTGTTTTGGCAACGTATTCACCACAGTGCACCAGAATGTGAGATCCATATAATTCCTCATAGTAGAAAAAAAAAATCATATCCCTTTGATATTTACCATTGTTGAAACAGTGGAAAAAATGCTAACAAATCCTTCTGTACCAGTTCAAAACAACAATACAAATTTATTTAAGTAGAATCATAGTCCACTATTCTTAGAAAAGGGGATGAGGCTTCAAAGAAGAGAATCGCATTATGAGGCAATGCTTTGATATCCCTGTTAATAGTAATTGGGACCATGTCTTCCCACCATATGAATGGAAGATTCTATAATACATTGAGTTACTACGTGTATGTCTCACTAAGCACAATGCCATAGTGTAGGCATTGAATTAGCTATCCTTTTACCAAACATATGTCAAGTAAAATAACTGATGTCTCCATGCATAGCAAGATAGATATTGGGTGGTAAACGTCTGCAATGCTTGGAGTCTTCATTTGCCTCATCCGTATGACATTCCAAGACGACTCTAAACACTGCTATTAATCAAAATACCAAGCACTTAGGCACACACTAGTGCCGACCCTAAGGCTCTTGGTAACATCGGTTAAGGAAAACTTAAGGCAATAGACTTACGAGTGTACTTGCTTCACCAACTTGCACTTCTACCGTTGCTACCGCTTTTAGAGTGGCAGCATGTGCGTCGAAGTATCAAACAAAAAAGAATAAAAGACATTTGGTAATGCCAAGAAAGCAACACCGAGTAGCTATAAATGAAGCATGCATTGTACGATTCACCTCTAAAACCTCAACCCCGTGAAGAAAAAAGTCGCATAAACGCCCAAATTGGGAAAAATATTTGAACTTTGTATATTTGCTACTAATACGACCAAATAAAATGACAGAACCCAACAATCCTAAACTGGAAAAAATAGAGCATGCCAACGCACAACAAGCCAGATACCTGAGCCGCGGACGCCGGCGCAGGCGCCTGCGTTATGTGCGGCGACCTCACCGCCTGAGAACCCGGCTCCGAAGCAAGCAATGGTGACATCTGCGGCGACGAGACCACGCATTTTGAGAGCCAGGAATCATCCATCGCAGCTTTTGTCTCTCCCTCCTACCTCTTCCCCATCACCTCACTCCCATGAAGACGGACACAACGACAAAAAAGGAGCGGCTTTGGCAGGAACAGCAGCAAGATAACGGCGATGGTGATCAACCGCGAGCAAAAAAGCAAGAAAGGCGCAAAAAAGGAAAGGTGCTCGACTGTGCTACAACAGCGGAAGACTGTGAGCAAGGAACAATAAACAGAGAGGAAGAAGAAGAGGGAGGAGGAGAAAAAGGTGGGATTTTTAATGACAATTCCTGACCTTTCTCCCTCCCTCGTCGTTCTCGTTTCCTTTCACGGATTGGTGCCTCTGACTCGTGCTTTATCTGCTCTCTGCTCTACCGCTGCAGACTCCTTTTCCACCTCCGCCATGGAAGGGGAGAGAGAGAAGAGAGCAGGCGTCAAAACCCGTTTGAAAACTCCCCCAACTCTGGGCCATAATGGGTCCGACAAAACCAATAAATTGTAAGTTGGGTACAAACGAGGGTGCGCAGTGATGCTGTCTCACAAAATGGACATCATAGAGTAACAAACACGTGAGCGTAGAATTATCACGTGAGCAGAGCCCGTCGCGTATTTTGGTCCGTCGGATTCAGTTTCTATTTTTTTACTTTTTAGTCCTCGAGATTTGTGTTCGAGTGGTTTTGGGAAATGTGAGAATTTTGATTTATTTATGCTCGTTTTATCATTTTCTCCTTTATTTTATTTTATTTTTTAACATGGTCGCAATTATATCAAGGAGTGATTAGCAAAGAGCCCGGACTGGTTCGCGTCGGAAGCCCAAGGAACAGCGGGTCCAGCCCAATCCGGCCCGGTTCAATCCTACTTGGATTTTAATTTTAGATTTTTACCGAATCACATAGGTAAAATCTCAAAATTATCAAATCGCATAGGTAAGTTTCAAAATAACGAAATCACGTACCCATTTCTGATTTTACCTTTATCAGTCGAATCAATATTGTTCTATATAAAATCATCCAAATTCAAACAAATCAGTTTGACCGATTTTAGAATCAGTCGACTTAATTTAAAATCAGTTGAACTGATTTAGTTTTTTTTTTTCAAAATCGTTTGCTTAGTGAACAAAATGATCTTAGATTGACATAAAACTAGTTCCTATATGTTCGGTTAGTTTTTCTAATCATATTCATACCCTCAACGTCAATTTGATCTAATTTGAGAATAGTGATTTTTGTTATAATTGACCTAATTTGAGAACAGTGATTTTTGTTAACATGAATGTATTTAAAAATTTAATTTATATTCAAAAAATCATTGCTCTTAGTGTATTAGATGACCTTAATGTTTGAAG
>JBBPFP010527532.1:0-16612 GCA_037974795.1 Kaempferia galanga | reverse complement strand
TTTAATAAAGCAAATTAAAAGGATTTTATGATATTGACTACATTTCAAATGATATTATCTTTAGGTTGACGCCAGACAAGATAATGATTATCCTAAAGGCTGATGAAAAAATGCAATTGAGAAAAACATAAGAAGTGGAATCTAAAAAAAACAAAGATAAACAGCTGATATAGACACACAGTTATATATACCAAAAATATCAAAAAAACTCTAAACATAAAAATGTAAATTACTAAAAATATCTTGAGATGCTCGCAAAAGGGCCTAAATGATGCTTTTTATGCCCAAACTTGGTGATTACAGCTCCCTATAAGAAATGTTAATTTTTTTAATTTTGCACGCGTGAGCGTTGACAAAGCTTAATTTAAGTCCGAGTTAAAAAGTATGACTATTTAAAATTTAAAGGGTTATATTGAGTTTATCCTGCATCATGGTTATAACACATAGCATTGTTAACTTTTATACGTTATAGCAACTACTGAGTAACTTCTATATGGTGTAGCAACTATCCAGTAATTTCTGTTACATTTTTTAAACGATGTAATAGCTATCTTATATTTGTTTACAAATTGTAATAATTACCTGTAACTACTGTATAATACTTGATTAAGGATATTTTTAAGGGTAAAATTATTAATAAATTACTCATTTGTTTTTTTTTTAAGTGCTCATTTGATATTTCTTTGAGTTTAATTGGGAGCGTCCTTTTTTTGCATTTGGGTTTCAATGTAAATCATTAAAAAAAATGGCCCAGATAAAAAATAATTTTGATCGAGATAATTTTTAAATGGAGATAATTCGGTTTAACCTCGTTCGTTGGACTGTTTGCATAATTTGGGTGAAGTAAAGATCTCTTCTCCGCGCACAGGCACACGCACTTCTCTCTTCCCGTACAACGCCACCGCCTCACCCGCCGCCGTCCTCTTCTACCCTCCCCT
Organism: Kaempferia galanga; assembly: GCA_037974795.1. Taxonomy (NCBI): domain Eukaryota; kingdom Viridiplantae; phylum Streptophyta; class Magnoliopsida; order Zingiberales; family Zingiberaceae; genus Kaempferia; species Kaempferia galanga. The sequence goes on along the minus strand of JBBPFP010527532.1, from coordinate 15,674 downwards.
TCTCCTTCTCGACCTCTCTCTTGCTTCTCGCGATCGACCAGGCTGTCGCCGCCCTGCGCACAGCCGTAGCCAACGGAGGCGGCTGTTGCGATTGTCTCTCTACCTCTCTCGTGCTTTTCCCTTCCGGCCGCCCAGGGGCGTGACATCTCGCTGCCTCTCCGTCAACCTTAGGCACTAGAACTCCTCTAATCGAACTTATCGTTCCGAGAAGCAAATATCACATGGTGAGTTTCTTTCTCTCATTTCACTGTCTTTCTCACACCCACTCAAAAAGTTCTATAGTTGCTAATTTTCCCTTATTTTTCTCAGGCATCGTGTGGACCCTCTTTGGATGATTGCTTGAAGTTGTTGAGAGGCCAGCGGGACGAGCAAAAGCTTGCCGGTCTCCTTCTTGCCTCTAAATTCTGCCACGGGGATGACACAACTGCCGTTCTAAAGGTCTATGACGCTGTCGGTGCTTGTTTTCTTCAGAGACTAATCTTAACCGGTAATCATTGGGAAATCTGAACTGATAATCATTGGGATATTTTCCTAATAACTTCAACTTTGCTTATTTTCTCGCGATTCAAGTTCCTTGGGTTTTCTTTAAGGTATGGGAAAGGGATCTGGTGGGTTTAGTAGTGGCGAGGATAAGGAGGCATATTTGAGGCTGTCCGTCACCCTTCTTGCTGCATTGTGTCGGGTGCCAGAAATCGCTTCATCCGAGGACATGGTCTCTAAAGTTCCTCTTGTAGCTGAAATAGTTACAAAATCGTGAGTTTCTAAATTCGGTTTTTTTTCTTCTGAAATCTTCAGGTTGTATGGAGTAATTTCTATGTCGAAGAATTTAGAATTTTTGCTATGTCATATTTTATCTCGTTATGATGCACATGATTGATTTTCACATACTAATCATAGTCGTGCCTATTTTAATATTTTATTTAATAATTTTCTGAACTAATTTTTTAACATTCTGGTATTCTTCAATCGGTATTGTTGTTAATATATTCACAACAAATCTCTGCATGATGGATTCTTAGCTTTGTTTACGTGTGTCAATGCAGAAAAATGGTTGAAGTAAATACCCAATATTTTATACTTACCTTCCTTGTGGTTGCTGTTGGTCAACTGATTTACCTAGTTATTGAAAGCATTCTTCTTGTATCCTTTCATGGACACTCATCATGTGTTTTCTTGTCATGCTGCTCCTCAAAGGTATCAAAGCTAGCATGACACAAATGTATTCTTGTAACTTGAGTAATGCCAACAGAAGTTTGATGTTACGCTTCCTTACCTTTGTTTGCTCCAAAAACTAAAGTTCATATTTCATACTGTTTCCGGATGGAGCAAAATTATTTTTATTTTGAGCTATATAATTTAATCCCTCTGTAATTTTTTATTCTGATGTTGAGTTTTGGCTTGTTTGCTTGCATTGAAACTAGTTTGGGCTCTGGATGCAGGTCTGACCCATCAATTTTTGAGGAATGCTACGAGTTTCTCTTACTTGTTGCTGTTGCTTCGGATAGTGGAATAGCAAAATTTTATCAACCTGGAGTAATTGACATGCTTGCATCTCATATTACTACTTTGGGTGATGGTACTAAATGTTCTGTTTTCCTTGTATTGTATAATTGAAAATTGATAAAAGGGAATTGTTTTTTGATTTAAGAAAACATGAATTTGATTTAGAAACCAGAAGTTTTATCCATTTTAAAGGCCCTTTAGATAGGGTTGTAGTTTATACTTGTATGGACCCTTGCAAAGCCCCTTTAGATAAAGTTTTAGTTTATACTCGATAGAATCAACAAATCACACCAATCTCTCTTCTATTGATTTCTTAGATTTGTTTGATTTCTACGTTTCTCCTACTACCTAGGTGTTAAGGTGAAAGTACTGATAAAACTTCTGCAGGCAGGGAATCAACGTCTGCAAATCTAATATTTTGCATGCCTTTCTGATGCTTTCTGCTTTCTGGATTTGGAAGTAGTAGTTGATTATTGAATCCATTCTGACCCTGCCAAAGGCTCTTCAATCACATGAGACCAAGGTTTGGAAAACCGTTCTGTTCTATGGCTTGGCATGACTTTTGCCCACCAACTGACACCCAACTGACACATGAAACTTACTCTAAGACTGCAATATGAAGAGAAGGCTTCACTGTTCCAAGAGAGACTTCTGCAAGCGACAATGAATGGGTTCCATGAGCCACAGTGACTTCTGAGCGACGACAAGTTCTGCAAGCAATCATGAGCACAAGGTTTCTGCAGCTAGTGAAGTTGATTTCTTCCTCTTCTTCCCTTTACTCCTCCCCAAGTCTGCATCCTCTTTGCCTCTTCATCCTCCATGATTCCTCCTCGTCCTTTCACCACATATCGGTTCACTCAACATGGCACTAACGTTGTATTGTGTTGGCTAGATTCTGAAACTCGTTCCGAACAATATCTCAGACCTTGCATGAGACGATACATTTGGTTTGTAATTACCTTGCTGTTTGGATGTAGATGCATAGATAAATTTGTGTTGGAAATAATTGACTACAGACCTATGATGTTACCTACCTATGCCGAATTTGGGTGTTGTAGTTGATTACAAAATCCATAGATCATAGTAAATATGCAGAGTGGTGTTCGAACAGGCAACATATTGAACTGAAAAATGCTTGGGAATGTTGTTGAGTGAAGGTGGGCAAGCTTCCTGCACTTTAAGTTGGAGAATTCCTGCACTTTAAGTTGGGCAAACATAGCGATAAAAACTGAAATAATCAAATAAAAATGGGGAGGAATTGGCAATTTCTGTGCAAAATCAGCATTTCTTTCCAACATTAGTTCACTTCTTGCTGATTACAGGTCGATCTTGCAATGAATTTGTGAGGAGAAAAAGAAGAGCCTTTGTGAAGATGAGACCCTACCGCGAAGGATGTCTCTGCTATGCATCTTGGTAGATTTGCTGCATTGTTTCTTAGATGAGAAGAGGAGTATATCTGTTTTTGTGATTAGAGAGCAAAGGAAGCAGAAGAGTTCAGATGTTCTAGCTTCAAGAAAAGATGGGAGCGACAAGGAGGAAGGTCATTCGTGGATCATGAGGAACTAGTAAGGATCGTGAGGAGGGTTATATTAGGAAGTTGCATGATATTGTGTTCCTAGTATGATCGTTATTAAAGCCATTATTATATACATCAATTGGACTTCTAGATCTGTTAAAAGTTAGATGGTTATATTTTGAACTGTTATTCTTTGTATCTAATTGATGATTAACTTGATTGTGATTGTTCAACCCTTGTGCATGATATTGTTACTTATGTAGTCTCTTTCTTTCAAGGTACTCGCTCACTTGAGTTTGCCATGCAACTCCTGCAGCTATTGGTGAATCGGCTATCTATTGGCTCTGTAATTAGTGAGAACCTGCCTGTCATATTATCTATGGTATGCTGCAGTGATCTTTTAGAATGTTTTCTTTCCCCTTTTTCTGGATGTATTTTCCAGTAACAATTGAAGCATCCACATGCATATTCACAGTTAATTTGGTGATGCAGGTATCTTTAATATCTAGGCAATTTGCCGTTTTGCAGAATGCCTTAAAATTTGATGCTCTTCATATGCTCACATCACTTCTATCATCAAATAATACTGTATGTGAATTGTCTCTTCCCCTTCACCATATTTTGTCAATTATTATGGGAGTCAGATATGCACTAATTTTGTTTGATGCAACTTCCTAGTTCAGACTCAATATCATGCTTAAAAAATGTGGCTTTATAAGCATGACTAAATCAGTATCGATTCATCTAGAGGATATTTCCTGTGCTAGTTCTTATTGTGGCACTTGATGTTTCACATTTCCATCATTTCTGTAAATGCTAGAAAATGGCGGAAAACAATAAACTTGAATTTCAGTAGTTCTCCGAGCAGGGTAAACAAGATGATGTACTAAAACTTGACAATAAGTTAGGTATATGAGATTAGAATAGATAGTGTGATTAAATTTTGTATGTTAGGCTAAACTTGGTAGTGCACTGCAAAACACTTTTCTACAATAATTGCTTTCTCATCACAAAGTTTGTTTTTTCTCAAAATTGCGTTGGAAAATTGAAAAAACAAAAAAATGTTTGCTAATCACTTTTAGTTTCAAATATTATTTATTTTGTTTATTATTTCTTATTTTTCTTATCCAAACGAAAATCTAAATGCATTCTAAAATGCTCATCTAAAGTTTAAAATATCATTTTATGGAGGAGTTGTAGTTCTTGCGTTGACAATATGGTTCAACACCATGTTGTGCCTACACTTGATACACATTGAAGCATGCTAAGATGTATTTAGGCGAGGTTTTCTCTTTTAATACTTATTAACTTTATTTATTTACTACTAAAAATAAAACTATAGTAATTAGATAATCAATTGAATTAAAATTATATTATATGATATTGTACTGATACTCCACATGATTTTGCACGTGTTAAAGCATATCATGCTGTTATGAATTCAAATGGATATCAAGTTGAGTTAAAAATATATTTATTTATTTATTTTCTTTTGTGTGAATAAAGTTATATCAGTTTTATTCTATAATATTCCTCCACTTAAGTCGTTCACTCTTAGGAATAAGATTATAGTACTTAGATAATTAATTTAATTAAAGCTTTAGAAAAACAAGCTAAATAATAATAAATATTACTTAAATTCATTAGGACGTTTCTGAAACATGCTAATACTTGTTGAGTGTTGGCACTGTATGATATTCATTAGCATGTGTAGAAGTTATCTAGTAATCATTATTAGGTTTCTGAAAATTTTATTAGGATGATAAGTGTCACCTGGCACAACACAAGATTTCAACCATGATTTCCTTATCATATGTTATAAGTTATTTCAACTTTTTTTCATGGTCATGTTTTTTCATAGCTCTTTCCAACTCTCTCGATTGCTTGAATATAATTTGTAAATGCACAATGAATATGAAGGATTGATGCTTCCTTAGAAATTACAGTGCAAATATATTGTAACAACACCAATATGACAATAGAAAAAAATTTAATTAATATCATGCTTAAATCAAAATTCAAAGTTATTGCATAAATTTTATTAATTTATGCAAATAATATAAGGAATAGTCTGACATTGTCTATTCAAATTATATCCAATTTAGTCATTTCTATTCTGTTGTGTTTCCATCTTAATTTGCGAAATGCCTTAATTATAGAAACTATAGTTCGGTCACTATTTTGTCAAACATATCAACTTTGTTGGAATTTCTTTATCATCAGCTTGTTCTACTAGAATCTTGTTTAGCAAATTCCCATCAGCCATCTTGTTAACTATGCCACTAAGTACTACTAGACTAGTATCATTCACCAATGAGCTTTAATACTGTAACACTTCCGTTATTAATTAAGGTCAATTTATAACTGTAGGAGTTAGCAGAAAGGAAGTCATATGCCTCATGAGCTTAATTATGTTCCTTTGAGATAGTAGTTCATCTGACCACAGCCTCAGTTATAGTGATATTGAGTACTTTACTAGGACAGTTTGAACCAAATAGATAACCACGTTTTCCACGCGTGAATCCAAGTAGTTTTCTTTAGCTATTGTAATTGCTTAACTAAAATTTTATCCTGCTTCATTCATCTTCTTAGCTTTAGTCACCTGACAAAAGGGTGCAGCAATGCAAGTAAAAACAAGGAAAAATTAGATGAAAGAACATAAATTTTGGTTATCTCCTCGTGTACCCATCTTATACAAGCGATATAGCATCTATATTATCATGTAGCACTTGGATATTATTATATGGCTGATACCTATACGATGAAGCTGTTACTTCTTGTGACCTGGTCACGGCCGACGACCACTAGTTATTTTTAAATTTGTTGCACCCCCTTCTCTATTGTCTGCATGCAAAGTGGGTGTACACGAAGGACAATGTAGATACAAACTCGACGTCTGAACCATTAGTTTTTCTTCGAAACATTTTGTTTGGATTTTTTATTTTTCTTAACTTGAAGCACATTAAATTTTATTTCAATATTATCATTCATTTATTAGAACATTTGTCTAGCCTATTTTCTATTGAGTTGCCTTTCTATTGCTATGATTTTTAGATTATAAATTTGTGTAAATTACTCTTTTAATTGTATGAACATGTATATTTTAGATGTTTCATGAAGCTCTAAGGACGGTGCCGAATAATACATGGGCAGCTCAAGTACATGTTGGGATTAGTGAAATACTTCAAAACCGTGTTGGTATGCTTATTTTACTTATATACAGTTTAATATGTGCGCCTTACTTTAAGGGCTCGAACTTTGTGATTCTTCTTCTTTCTACCTCTTTATGTTAGTTATTGCTGCTGCATGGTATTCAAAACCATGGTTGTAGCTCATGCACTTTTTGTGCTCCTTAAAACAAAGTCAAGCTGATTTAGGTATCCATAAAAAATTAACCCAAAAATTTCTTTCTTCTTATCAATAAGAATAACTGAGGACTGGTATAGAGGAGTTGAATATGCGCTTAAAATCTTGCAGTTTCTGCTGAAAAGCTCCAAGCACTTCTTCTGGCAGATTTGATGATGTCTATACTAGGGGTAAACTGGTTGTTGAATCAGATACAGTTGCAGCACGTCCAAGAAATTATTCCAGTTGACAAGTAAGAACTTTTTTTTTTTGGGTTTTCTAGGGGAACCTCTTTTTAGTGGTTGCTTTATATTTACGTGAAATTCACATCCTTGTAGGTTTGTTTTTCTTGTACTGGAGTCATCAAGGGTAGAAATTGCTGTTTTACTTAATGAGCTAGCCTACTTAAAATATGAACCTTCCAGCAGCTCTTCTGATGCATTGGGAATAATTATTCAAAAGCAGCAAAATTTGGCTTTATCTTTTTCCTTGATAGAAAAGATTATCAAACTTTTGTCAAATGTTAGTGATGCAAAAGGTACCTTTATCTTTGCTTCTTGTCTTCGTTTCAATCTTATATGGTATTTCTGAACTACCTGTTCATCCTATTAATTGTTATTGATGATTTAGGTTAATCTCTTGTTGATCTTAATCTACCTTATTATTGCTTTCTATTTTCATTAAAGAAAGTTGTGGTTCAAATACCTCAAAAGTTTTTTCCCTACTTTTGTGTATTATTTATGACCACAATATTACATTATAATCCTTGTAATATATGTTAGTTATAACTAGGCCCGTAGTTTTTTCTCATAAGGCTTGGTCCAATGAAGGATAGAAAAGTGAATCATGAATGATGATGTGTTGATCAATTAATGAGTAGATGAATGAAAATTGATTTATCCTTCCATTTGAAGGATTGCACAGATGGATGGATAGAATGATACATCCATTTATTGGTGCTTTCACTTGTGCATATGCAAGGATACGTTGAAGGGTGGATAGTTAAATTTGATTAAAAGAAAATAATACCATTTTTTCCCCTATAACCCTCACCCTCTTTTCTCTTTCATTCTGTCCATCTAACTTCTATATAATATTTGAATCAACAATTTATAAAGTGAAAAGGATTATGTTTATCGAGGTTTCTTTTAAATAAGATTTTAATAATGTTCTGTTTATCCTAGAGGGTGGATAGAAGAGGGAAAAGGATGAACAGTGGTGGAAAAGTATCAATTGTGGAAAGAAAAGGAAAGAATGAGGGGAGCAAGGGAGGAAAATAGAAGGAAAAAGATGAAAATGAACTCGCGTTGACCAAGTCGCAATTGCAATTTGTGGCCAGGCTGCAACTTGCTGCCTGGTAGGCCAAGGTTGAGAGATCGCCGTTGGGGGTGTCTGGGGTTGTTGGCTCGTCGGAGAGTTTGGCTTGAGGAAAGAAAACTCTGTCCATTTGATTTCGGATGGACAAAAAAATTGGCCAAGACCCTTTGTGTGACAAACAATGTATGCTTGTGCTAGTGGGACTGACAATGAACATTAGTTCAAAGGACAACGAATGTTAGCTGAGGCGGTGAACATTGGCATTGATGTGACAATTGTGGGTGTATAAATGTTGATGTTGTGGGTGCGCAAATGATGTTAGTCATGGGTGACATGCATGAGGAAATTCTTTATAAACGGTTACATGTAAGGAAATCCACAAGAAGATAATCAATATATGCATATTTATAACTTGTTAATCATTCCTTTATATGCTTCCCTCGGTTCACCTGATTTGGAACCGTAAAAAATGGGGGATAAATTGGAATTTTTTCAGATGATTTTTCACTCCCGAGTGATACATCCTTCCAACTAATCAATCGAAGAGACAAATATTTGTATCAACCAATCCACTTATTCATTCTTAACTTATTTGTTCAAACTAACATTCTAAGCGAACAACTGAGCAAATGCAAACATTTGAGTCCATCCATTTACTCATCAATTCATCCCTCAACTTATTTGTCCAAACGAACAAACCCTTAGGTCCCCCTAGCACTGCCCTTGAAACTAGCTCAAAGATATCACGTAAGCCCATCTTGTTATAAATATGCTCGATCCTCACCTCTCTTAAGGACTTTGTTAACAAATATGATAATTTATCATTTGAGTAGATAAATGCCATGACAATTTCATTAGATTACACTCTCTATCTATCAAAGTGATAATCAATCTTTATGTTTTATGTGCTTAGATCACAATTTCATAGCACACTTCTTTTTTTATTTGCAGATTCTCCTATCAAAGATAGCACTTTGACAAAGATGGTTTCAGGACTTGAGGAAACAATTAACTTGATTTTGGACTTTTTACAAGACTCAAAGGTGATTTTATATGCTTCCTAGACTGAGACTTTTGTTTTGTGGTCTCCTTAATTTGGTTGATCTCAGTATCCACTTTATATTTCCTAGCCTTAGATTTCAATTTTATGGTTTCCTTAATTTGGTTGATCTTCAATAGGATCATGGTCAAAGAAAAGGTGATGATATTTTAGCAGCAGTCAGGATAGTAGGAAGGTGCGATTAACCTTTTGTATATCTCCCTCATTATCTTAGCAACTCTAGTTTTCTTCTTTTTCAGAAAGCAGAGTATTGTTTTCTTTGCTCTAATATGTTAGTTGGATCTTAATGTACTAACTAGACGAAAGTTATGAACTTCCACAAAGTTAACATCTATGCGGCTATGATTTATAAAGATATTCTTATTGTTGTTGTTGGCGTTGTTGTGTTCATAAATAAATAAATAAATATTTCATTTCTAGTTGGCATGCTCCCTGATTGATATATTGGTTTGGGGAGTCATAGGATATAACCAAACAGGTGAATGTTGAGTTAGAAAACTTAAAAGCAAACTGGATCTCTGCTGTCATGTAAATACAAGTGTTGTTGGTATGAGGTGCCAATGTCATTCAAAAGTTACCTTAACCTCATTCATATATTTGTAGGTCAAGGTTGGAATTTCTCTTACGGTCTTATTTGATGCCTTTCTTATCATAGTGATTTGCTTGATGCTGGCAGTTATATAATTTTTATCAATAGGTTTTATGGACCTTATAGAAAGATTGTGTGGATGACTAGAGTAGTTATGTTTCTGGTTTCATTGCAAGAGCTCTTTGTTTTCTACATATCTGCGCGCGCACTAGATTAAGTTTTTGAATTTGATGAATGTTCCAGCTACCTTGCTGAGGTACCCATTGCATGCCAGGAAAAGATTCGAGCTTTGTTGGGATATCTTTTGTCAGTTCAAGGGCAAGATGAAGCAAGGTTTAACTCTCTTCTCGCTATACTGTGTTGTGAACTTAAGAATTATTTAGTTTCATTGCTGATAGTAGTTATCTTTTACCACTGTGGTTCAGTCCCTTCTATTCCATATGCTTCTTGCTTCCGTGGTTGTGCCAAATAACAATGCATATTGATGGGTGCAAGGCCTTGGCTTCAGCTGGGGGGCATAGAGAGGTATACTTGTTCTTTATACTAGTTAAAGTATTTTTATTATTTTCCTTATTCATTCTGCAGTGTTTACTTTCTTAGAGAAAAAACAAGAACAAATGAAGAGATAAGTTTTTTACTTTGTTGTAGAGAAAATTGGAGGTAAAGAAAGTGGGAGAATAATTCTTTTCTTTCTCCTCAAAATTTGGACAGAACCAATCAGAAGAAATTCTCATCAAATTTCCACGTACCATTCCACTAGTTGCAGCCTTGACCTCTGGTCCTTGACTTTGAGCCTGCTCGTGGCCTTTGCTGCAGCGGTACATTTTCTGCATTCACAAAATAATAAGGGTAGGATCAGAATTTAACTCTCCCTTATGTCCATCCCTTTAGGAAATAGAGTTGTAATAAAACCATTTTTCTTTCCCTTCCTTTCCCATCCTTCCATTTTCTATCCTGATCTCTTCTTTCTATAGTATCCTGGAAGCCTACAAGGAAGCACTACCTTTATTTTGTTTACTTGCGAGAATATGGGAAAACAATTAAGTGTGTTCAAGTTTTTTTCATTGTTCTTATTCTATTACAATGTGCAAAGAACATTCAGTGGTTCTCTAGTTTTTGTGTTTGGTTGACTGCACTATGATCCAGTTAACTACAGTTCAGGACTCCGACTTCAATCCAATAGTTTTGTAGCACCTTTAAATGTTATTTATATATTTTCCTGCCTTTACCACTGGAGCCTGCCATTTCTTCGATTCTATTGTTGATGCATGCATCTTGGACTCAATTTTATTCTTCCGTCATAGCCACTCACAGCCACCGGATGAGCAATCATAACACATCTTTATGTGCACAGTACAATGATAAGAATCCATACATTGATCCTCTCTCTCGACCTGCATCAGTAGAAAGTTCTGCATTGCTTTTGTATTGTGGAATTAATAAATTTACTGATTTTTGAGAAGTTCAGTTTGCAGGCTTACACATTAAAAGACATACCCGTATTTTATGCAATTACATGGCAATGAAATGAACATTCTAGTTCTCATTTTGAACTTTGGAACCTCTTCATTGAAGTCATATTGGTTCACAAAATTCCTGTTATTTTATATGATGCTCCTCGCTAGTCTAACTATACTGCATCAGACTTATATTTGATCATCTGAATTTTAAGATTAATATCACCTTGCTTTATTTTTAAATTCAGTACTTTTTTAGATAAGATATGTTTCTCCATCTTGTCAGATTGTGGAATGTCTGGTGAATATGGTTGGAAGTAATGGCCAAATAGTCAATGACAAGGATACAGTGTTCTTGGCTTGTGATACCATCATGAATCTTCTATTAAATGTAAGTCGGGGCCAGGTCATTTGCGGCCAGCAGCTGGCAATTTCTTTATTTTCAGCTAATTTGATTTTCTGGATTACTTTTTGACAGAGAAAGGAACTCAAAGATTGCATAGAGTGGTCCGATTTTGTTAATCTATTACATGCATTGATCTTTTGGAACGGTATTTTTCTTATCTTCAAGTATTTTAATATCCCCTAAATATGAACTATCTATGGACCAAAGATATGCTTATTGCAGCATTTACGATTTTCTTTTTTGTATAATTTTGTGTTTCCTCTTAGCTGTATTTTTTTTTGACAAGTGAAGTTTAAAAGTGAATCTCTAAGAAATCCAACCACCTATCCATCTCGTATTTTTTTCACATTCAGATTATTCTTTTCGGTAAATGGCCTTAACAACCTGCTGTTATTTGGTTGTGATACCTTGCCAAATTTTTTTTCTCAATGTATGCCATCTGAAGTGAAAACGTCTGTTATTTTAGTCATTTCAGTTAAATCCAATGCAATATGAATTGTGGAGATTTGGTACCAAAAACTCAAGCTAACACGCCTGATTAACTATCAGGCATTTAACAATGACACATTAATATCATAGTTGGACAGGTTGGTCTTTTGTTGCATGTTTTTTGAATGGATCAAATTATACTATTTCAACACAAGATTTAAATATTTTGCAAGTTGGTGTTGGTGATGATTTGTCAAACTCTCAAGGGATGTTATGATATTAAAAGTTCGTTGGAACTTTCCTCCGCTAACATAGCACACAGACTGTTCATCCTTCTTTTGGTAGTGTTTTTTTTTATCACCTGGTTGTTTCAGTGGACTTCCTATTTTCATGACAACCACTTAACCTTTTAATAGTGTTTGCCTTATATTTAGAACTTGTGTTGTATCCAAAATAGTAATATACTTTCGCTGTGTTCTATTAAGAAAACTGCAAGGACCCATCTGTTATGATGATGGTTTCAAGCATCTGTTGCTTGGTTTTGGACTTGACATCAGAGGAGTCTCTTCTAAACCAATCAAGTTTCGACCAAAGTTCTCTCGAGAAGTTGTCTCATCTTATTGCAAGAAGTTTAAATCAGGTACACTTATCTTCTGGAATGACATGTTTGTTGTTGATATCCTGACATCTGGTTGATTTCTTAAATATCATATTTGGCTTGGTGTAGGGTGAGCTGAAGGAGTATTTAAAAGATCATTCAGATCTCCATCAAATTATCAGTGCAGGTTGGTTCAATAGTTGCTATAGCAATCAGCAATTTTACTGGGGCACTTGCTTCACCAATTCATTCAGATCTCTTGTAGAATGGATTCACTAAAGGCTGTTTCTTATAATGATCCCATTTTTCTTTCTTTTAACAACTTGCAGGGTACTGCGATTGGGCCGGTAGGTTCCCTTCGATTAGAAATGCTGTTGAGAACTCATAAAGAAGCACTTGTAAGATTTATACTAGAAGGGGGAATCTATCTCTTATCTCCTTGTATATCTATAATATTTATCTCCAAATAACTGAAAGTTACTTTATTCATGGATGGTTGAAGATGCCGGGTCTGATTTTTGTAACCCTTTCTTGCCGGGTATGGTCTATGCTGTTGGAAATTGAAGTGATCCTTGGAACCATATTTTTGGAGTTGCTTTTTGTTGGAAACCGAAGATGACTACTTGAAACTATAACTATATGATGTTGTAAGCACAAAAGATCTATATCATGTTGGAAGTACAAAAAATCTACTTGAAACTGTAATAGGATTAAATGGTTTTAGTCTTATCATAATTTATGTTTTCATTGGTCAACTACTTCATAATAAAGTATAGATTATCTTTTGAATTGTGTTTAAATGGATGAACGCCAAGCATTTTGTAACATGAAGTGATTGAGTTCTTTAGAGTCACTGTCTTGTCTTCATTTCTACTGCAATTTATTTTTTTGATTGTCTTCCTTTACATCTTTTCTTTTAACGATCTTGCGCCTTCAAAATATTTTATATATTTTGGTGATTCTAATTTTTACATGGTATTAAGCCATAGGGGATATTTGTGACAAGATCCCTTGTTGGAGGATTCTATCGGTTCCTTACAAATGGATTCAAGAGGTCTTGCTAGAGGACTTTGTGTGGAGTTATTGAACCTGTAATTGTCTAATTACAGGTACACCTGATTACAGGTCAGAATCGTTGTGTTGGTTTGACTGTTCCTAACAGTTCGACTGGTTTAGAATTGTTGGGTGATGGTTCGGAACTGTCGGTCGGTTTGACGCTTTGGTACCGTCGGTAGGTTTGACAGTTTGGAAGGGTTTGAGGTTTGACAGTTGGGAGGGTTTGACGTTTCTTAATAAATTGACTTTAAATTTAATCATCCAAGATAGTTCACAGTTTAAAATTATTGATTCATAGTTTACCATGGTTTAATATTATTATTATTTTAAAAATTTAAAAATTAATAAATATATTATAAAAAATAAAAAATAAAAACCTTGCACTTGTATAAATTGTCTATCTCTTACAATTTTAAAATAGTATCTTAAACTTTACAAGTGTCATTATCTAATTAAATTTATTTACTTATCATATGTAAATTAAATATCATTATTTTCATTTGGGTTTCCTTATCTTTTTGAAATCGAGAGATGAACTACTTTCTTTTAGTATAATTAGAGAATTAAAATCTAAGGCGATTGAAATTTTAAAATTGAAAGATGAGAGTAAAATAGATGGTATGGAAATGATGAATGAGCTTTTTATTCATGGAAGGTAAAGAATAATGAACATTAAAAAATTTCAAATAATTTAAACTATTAAAAAAATCCTCACCTCCCTCAACTGTTAGAATCAGAATTACTTTTACTCTTTTTCTCTACTTTTAAATTGCGCTGTTACAAATGAACTATTAAGTTGAAACAAATTATTTGCTTTCTTTAAAACTATTAATTAATTATTAAATAATTAACTAACAATATAGATGTCACTCTATTATAGTCTAAGTGGATGAGAACATTTAGCTCTTATCCAAGAGGCTTTAAGTTCAAGTCTATAATACCATTTATATTTATAAAAAAACAACATCATCTATATTAATAAAAAAAAAAGTTGAACTAGGTCAGCCGGGTGGCAAACTTTTGATTGATTATTCAATTAAAAAAAAAGATGAAGGTCGGCTATATATTTTGAAGAATGACTACGGCAATCTTTCTATATATTTTTTTTGAAAATTATGAATATACATTTAGAAATTTCCCTTTTAAATCTAGAAGAAGTCATTTCTGAAAGTCGTTCATGGAGAAACATCATCTGAAGATTGAAATCAGAATATATTCCCTCCCTTGAATATCAGGGTGGGCTCAACAATCACTTTGGAGGAGATAGAAAATCTTCTTTCATCAGAAGAATCACTAGCTAAGCAAATGGCTAGTATTTCTATGTTGTGATGCCGTTGTAACAGCCAATAACATAGTTCATCATGTGGAGAATGAAGACACTACTGTAAGCCAGAAGATTCCATTACACTCAACAGTGTGTTTCGTGTTCCAGGTATAAAAAAAATTTATGTTCACTTGCAACTGCTGTAGATGCTGGAAACTTTGTGCTTTTTGGCCCAAAAGATGTGAAGTTTCTTCGAATATCAAGGAGGAGCTCTAGGCAGATGTCATTCACACTGATGAGATAATTTATGATTTATTTATTTTATCTGCCTCTAGTTAGAGTTCATACATTAAGAAGACAAGTATTACTGAAAATGCACATATTGGCATGCTAGGTTGGGACATCTCAACATGAAAAGATTAAAAGCTATGGTGAAATTAAATCTAGTAAAATGGTTGCCTAGCTTAACAAATTTTTGTGAAAGAGAAATATGTGAAGGATGACAATTTGAAAGGCACATCGACTATGAGTCAATTTCATTATGCAAAGCCCCGTGGGAACTCATTCATAGTGATTTAATGGGACCAACTAAAACTCCTTCATTTTCAAGATATTCATTAATGTTGATTTTTATTTATGATTATAATAGATACACATGGGTCGATTTTGTGAAGCAAAAAGCATATGTTTTTTTAAAGAGATGGTTGAAGGAGAGTTTCTAACTTATAGTGGTTGAAAAAAATATGTTTCTAACTTATTTTAACCTAAAAGATTTGCATATAATTATTTTTTTTATATGTAGATGATACCACAATAGCAAAAAATAATAAAGTGGGAGTTGAGCAACTCCAAGAAGAGTTTTCTATAAGGTCTGACATCAAGAAACTGGACGGATAACTCAGGGAGTTGAATCAATTTCTTGGTTTAAAAGTTATGAATATGGACAATGGAACAAGGTTATTCCAAGAAGTTAATTGAGCGATCTGGATTACATCAAAGCAAATAGTATTGTATTCCTTTTGATCCAAGTATAAGACTAAACCCAAACCCACACGGTTATAAATGGACTCTGTTGGATCGGGCCTGGGCCTCTGCACAGCAGTCCGTTTGAAGTCCCATGCCGTGTCTAGTATG